>JANHGN010149409.1:0-14425 GCA_024605025.1 Megaceryle maxima | reverse complement strand
GCGCTCTTGCGGGCCGCCTTGGTGGCCAGCTGCTTGCGGGGCGCCTTCCCGCCCGTCGACTTACGCGCCGTCTGCTTCGTGCGTGCCATCACTCAGAAAGAGCAGAGCTACCTCTCACAATCTTTTCAGTGGAATGAATAGTACCCCTGTGCTGCCCTGGCGGTTTTTATAGCATGCTCCGCTCTCTGATTGGCTGGAATAAATGTGCCCTTTCTATTGGACAGTTTCGAATTCAAAAAAGCCCGCCTCGAAAGCGCGCCTTTTCTCCAAACTCCTAACGGAACTCACCCTACCGTCGTCTTGTACTTGTCGCTCTTATTTTCAGTTTCATATATTTCTTATACTAATTCTTATAGACTGTCTCGATTAATGCCTATTCTTCCCGAATTCACTGTAAATTGAGTTTCGAAAAAGAAGTAATGTACAGGTTTTACTTAGGAATCCCCGTAACTGAATTGTTATAACTATTTTAAGGCTTGAGGTTTTGTGTGTCTCCGTCTCTTGTGTCCCTTTCCACAGAAATACATACCCCCTCTGCTGCTTTTTTGTTGTTGTTGTTGTTGCTGTTGTTTTGGATTGTTTTGATTGTGTTTGGGTTTTGTTGTTTTGTTTTGGTTTTTTGTGGTGGTGGTTTATGGGTTTTTTTGCCTTTTTTTTTTTTTGGGGGGGGGGGTTAAACCTAGAATAATTGCAATCAGGAAATAGTAGATACCATAGCCCCTCTAGTAAATGCTTTTTCATTGAGACTATCAAGGGATAGCATTTTGAAGGATTTTGAATTTATTTTTCTCTTTACCCAATACATAATTCTGCTTTATTTTCCTACCCACCGGAGCTGTCCTTAGAGACAAAGTACAGGAGGTCATTCAGGTAAAAAGGGAAGACTGGTGCTCAGTCTGGATACATAGAACTGCTGAAGCCAGAGCCGTTTAAATTGAATGAATCTTCCTCAGTTGTAATACACTGGATGCACTAATAATAAGGGACAACTCGCTAGAAAAGAGATTTGGGATTTTGTCAGTATTTAATATGTTGAGAGGGCGACCAGCATTTCCCTCCCAGAGTACATACATTTCTACTTGCCGAACATCATCACAGGGATTAATATAATTTAAATACAAATAAGGATTTATTTCTGCTGTTTACTCAAGTAATAAAAACCGACCCAACGACAGAGAACCACAGGGCAATGCAGTTTACTCTGCCCTATGCCACATCACCAGGAGAGTAAGATTAGGGCGTTTTGCCAGTCGGTTTTTGTCTACTGAAGTGAAAAGGTTTCTCATTCAGATTAGAAATACAGTGCTGATACCCAATAGCTTTATACCTCATGTACCTCACTAAAACGGTCTCCATTAAGAATGCAAATTTAGTTCATTATGGAATGCTTAGTGTCTTATGAAACGTTTATATAGTAACTTGCAAATAAAGCAACTAAGTAAATACAACTCAATAACACTGCTTTTACCGAGTCTGAAGCGATACAGCTCTTTCCCAGTTTAAGTGGGCGGCTCTTAAAAGAGCCTTTGGTGTTTTTTCGAGATGGTCCGGGAGCAAAAAGCTTTAGCCGCCGAAGCCGTAGAGGGTGCGTCCCTGGCGCTTGAGGGCGTACACCACGTCCATGGCCGTGACCGTCTTCCGCTTGGCGTGCTCCGTGTAGGTGACGGCGTCGCGGATCACGTTCTCCAGGAAGACCTTCAGCACGCCGCGCGTCTCCTCGTAGATGAGCCCCGAGATGCGCTTGACGCCGCCGCGCCGAGCCAGGCGGCGGATGGCCGGCTTGGTGATGCCCTGGATGTTGTCGCGCAGCACCTTGCGGTGGCGCTTGGCGCCGCCCTTGCCGAGCCCCTTCCCGCCCTTGCCTCTGCCAGACATGCTGCCGATCAGCGTCTGTTCCGAGCTGTGAGCTGCAGCCGCCGGCGCCGCGGGCTTTATGCGATGGAGGCCGACCTGGTTGGGGACTGCAGCGGGGGGAGGCGGGACTTATGCCGCGCCTCCATAGCATGCAAATGCGTGTTTCGTGCGAGTTTCCCTTCCTGACGCATAAACGGTTCGGTGTCTCTGCCTTTTTGTGTATATTTGGTTTGATGTTTTTGTTGTTTTGGTGTTTTGCTTTGTTGTTGGGGTTTTTTTTGTGTTTTTTTTTTTTTCTAGATAGCAAAGACATTTGGTCTGTGTGTATAAGAATTTATATATCTTTGTAAATCTTTGATACATCGTTATCCTCTAGAAGTAAAACCTAAATCATAGAAAGATATCCCAGTTAATGAATTATTTAAATTACGCTTTCATTTTTCTTAGTTTTTTAAAGTATGGTTCTGTGTTACATGTTGCAATTTCCCCTGGCCGCATTGATTCTTACCTGTGGCTTCAGTGTTGTAAATTACTGCTGCTTGTTTGGTTTTGTTTTAATGGCACATCTTGCAGCAAAATGTGTCCAACAGTGTTTCAGAGAAATTCAACCCTTTCTCCAGTTTGTTTCTCATTTCCATTTCTCTACTTTCTTAACATTTTCTCACAGAGTTTAGCAATAAACGTAATCGTGATTTTAACCCTTATGTGCTCCATTAAAAAAATTTTTTTGAGGTAAACCGGTTCCTCTGGATGTGTATTTTTACAGTACTTTCCATTCTTGTGGTGTCAGAGAGAACAACGTGGCTTTTTCTTAGTGTGATTAAAAATAAATATGTAAAAAGAAAGGTGGTTTTGTCTTTCAGGGGAAGGTATGCAAGTGTGATTTTGCTTTCTTTTGGAGAGGAAAACCTTCAGTGGTTTTACTGTTGAAAACAATAAACAGTATTTAACAGAAGCCATTCAATAGCTGGCTTTCGACCTGAAAATGATCAGGAAGAGTGAAAAAAGTTTTCGGTATTGAGGGTTTGCTGCCCTCTCATGGACGTGGGGTTTGTTTGGCTTTTTGGTGTTTTATGGGGGGTTTTGCTGTTGGGTTTTTGGGGGGTCTTTTTTTGTTTGGTTGATTTGGGGGGGGGGTGTTTGTTTGTTTCGTTTAAAATTTTGTTTGTTTTTTGTTTGGTTTGTTTGTTTGTTTTTCCCCCTGCAATCTGAACAGGTTTATATAATGTTTCCTTTCTTGAAGATACAATATAAGATTAATCAATAATCAACCTCTTCTTCACATAGGCCACAGATACAAATCAATATCTCTATCATCTGCTAGCAGATCTTTCACTATTCCAGTGGACCCTCACTTGAAGATTAAAATAATATAATTTGCTTTGTTGTTCATGCACATTTTTTTCAGTATAGGCCCAAAGGAAACCGAAATGGGGCAAGATAAACACCAAGACTCTGAAGGATGGAACCTAAAAACTCAAACTAGTAGCAAATGTCCTGTACCACTAGGAACTTGACAGTATCCTTGTTTGGGCTATGGAGATATATCTGGACTACAGGGGGGATATGATGGCTCAATACATGGTGTTCCCCTTTCTAAGGCTGAGTTGCTCTGTCCAGGGTGGGAAGTTCAAGGACCATGATTGGACTGCTGTGTGAGAGACCAGGCTTCCTTAAGAAACTGTGCACTCTGTAGTCAGGTCCTCTATCATTTCCAGGAGATTTTGAGAGTAATGTAGCTGTATCCTGCACACATAAGGAAAGACACCTGGTGTAACATTTGCTGCAGGCTTCATTGAGTACAAAAGCAAGTCCCCAGAATGTTACTAATAGGGTGGTTTACCACTACCTGCTGCAGAGCTCCCTGAATCCCCCTCTGCCATGAAGACCCATCTCTTTGGTCTGCTAGGCCTGACCTCGGAGTTATTACCACTTGGAGACCCCCACCGTGAGGTTACTGGACAATCCTGGGCTACACCAAATAGACCTCCCCATGCGGTCCCTCCTGAGTTGTCCAGCTCTGTAAAGCTGACATTTATTTTTCCTTCTTCTTTTCATGGGTTAAAATTAAGTTAGAGCTTTATATTATAACCCTGCTCTGTAATGAGGTGCTTTGACCCAGGAATCTTTAGACTACATATAAAAGTTTTCCCTGTTTCTTGCTGTCCGTCTTCTTATCTCCATGGCAAAATATCAGTACCCATTTGGTAACGGATTTATTTCAGAAAATAAGTAGATACATGCTTGCTCACAGCACTGTTTTTTAACTCATGAGAGAAACTCAACTAATAAAATGAAGCAAGGTTGGAGGCAAGTTCCCTCTTTTCTTCCCTCCCAAGTGATTCAAAATTATACATCAAATTTCATCTGGTCTACTAGGCCTTTCTGATAAAATGAACTGGAACTGTAACTTAAGATAGAAATATAACATCTCTGGAAATCTGCTAAGATACATTGAATTATTTGCATTGGAAGGGACATTCAAAGATATCTAGAATAAGCCCTGTGTTGTGGATAGGAACATCTTTCTCTAGATCAAGTAAAAACCTCATCTAAACTGAGTCTGAATATTCCCATGTATGAGGCATCCACAACTTCTCTGGGCAATCTGATCCAGTGTCCCCACCAATTTAATCCTAAAAAAATTATTCTTGCAAACCCACCCTCTTTCAATTTAAAACTTTTGGCCATTGTCCTGTTACTACAAGTTTATCTGAAAGGTCTTCCCTCCTCTGTCTTATAAGATCCCTTCATATATTGAAAGGCCACAATAAGGTCTCCATGCAGCCTTCTCTCCTCTAGGCTGAAAACCACCAACTCTTTCATCCTCTCTTCATGGGAAAGGTGTTCCAGCCCTCCAATTTTTTATGGCACTTCATGATGTTCACACAGGCCCACTCAAGGCTGTCAAGGTCCTTCTGGATTTCATCCCTTCCCTTTACTGAATCACCTGGTTTGGTATTATCCACAAACTTGCTGAGTGTGCGCTCCATCCCACTATTTATGTCATTGGTGGAGATATTAAACAGTATTGGTCACAGTATAGACTCCTGAGGGACACTAATCATTACTGGTTTCTATTTACAGATTGATCTATGGGCTGTAACTTTGGATAGAGTCATCTGGACAATTCCTTATCCATTTGACAATCCATCTATCCAATCCATACTTCTCCAATTTAGAGGTAAGAACATTGCGGGGGCCATTTAAAGGCCTTACATAAGTCCAATAGATGACACGAGTTATTCTCCCCCTATCCACTGAGGCAGATATTCCATTGTAAGAGGCCACTAGATTCATCATGCATGATTTGCCCTTTGTGATGCCAGGTTTACTGTCTCTAATGACCTCCATATCTTCCACAGGTTTCCACATAGTTTCTGAGAGGTTCTATTCCATGATCTTACCAGGCACTGAGGTGAGGCTGACTGGTCTGTAGATACAGGGTCTTCTTTATTACCTTTTTTTAAAATGCCTGTGCTATTCCCTTTTCTTTAGTCTCTGGAAACTTCACCTAAATGCAGCAACTTTTCAAACATGATGAAGAGTGGCTTAGCAACTACATATCCCAATTCCCTCAGGGTCCTGAAATGCATCTCATCAAGCTGCATCACATCTTCAAATAGTCTCAAACCTTATAGATGATCAGAGGGACTTTGTTCCCCCAGTCCATGGAACAGGGACTTGACATATGTGGGAAGAGTGAGGGGAAAAAAAAAAAAAATTAAAAAAGAGGAAAAATAAAGTAGAGCACCTTAGCCAGTTGGCAGCAGTTATTCACTTGGGGGGGGGCTGTGCGGAAATGGGGCATTTGCTTTTCTGAGAAAATAAAAGATATTTTACTGCCCTTATGTGGCTTGATTTTCCTGCCCAGGCAACTAAGATATTTAGGATACTTGTCACATGGAGTACTTAGCTTTTCTTTGACACCAAACATGATGAAATATGTTTGAAATACACCCCCCTTGAAGGAAAGCAGTCTCTTACCTTGGAGTGCACAGACTCACCAGATCTGGTTCCGACAGGGGAGAGATGCTGGTGATAGGAAAGTGTTCTCTCTGGCAGAAGGAAAAAAAAAATATTTAAGGAGTTAAGAACCAAGTGGCCAAAGGCAGGCAACCAGTGAATGTGCACAGAACTCTATTATGATGATAATAAATCTACAGCGAAGAAAACAGAGAAGAGGGAAAGAAGTGGCAAAACATTTCAGTGGCAATGATAATGTGCATTTTTACTATGACAGTACAACTGAGCATGAGTATGCAGGATGAAGATCCAGTATATACAGCCTTAGATGACTAGTGCTGACATACACTGAAGCACCAGAAACCACAGAAACCAGAACTTTTTTTTATTTTTATGGCTAGTGCAAGTCCTGACCTATGTTTTGTTTATTTTTATTGTCTTCAGTGTTTTCCTACTATTATTTTTCTACATTTCATTTTTTCCATAGATCCTGCAAGCCAAGTCCTGAAACCCATTGAAAGTAAACCCTGCAGTCCTTGGGAAAACCAAGCACCAGGGCTTCACTGATATCAGGAGGCCTGAAGGAGTGATGAACAAAACTAATAAGGAAATGGAAGTAAAAGACATCACAAGAAAATTATCTGTGAAGTGAAAAGCAGAATAAAATGCAACTCCAAAGCTCCAACTTTATGGTGTCCAAAGTAGAGAATGGAAAGTGAACGGGGATCACAGGAGGAGTCACACTGATGACTTTGTTGTGCTTTGACAACATGTTCTAGAGAAGTGTAGTAGGGTGTTGAGGATCTGTGTATTCAACCACCACATGAAATTATCATTAATTATCATGGCTTGTTTATTGTATATGTTCCATACCACTATTATTCCTACAAAGCAGGCAAAACTATTATTCCTGCGAAGCAAGCAAAGCAGCGTTACTTACCCTAAGATACAGACCAGGCAGATGTACGGTCCTCAGGTGCAGGGGAGCTGGTTGGTACACATGCTTAGCGGGCGTCCCTGCAGAGACAACATGATCTTGATGTCAGGATACGTGCAGCTCAGCTCTCCTGAGTCCAGCTTTTATAGAGCCCCTGAGTCCTGGCATGCATGGCCAGTACGTGCCAGCAGGCAGTGGCTCAAGGTGGCAACCCCACCCAGCAGTGTTGGTCTCTGGTATTTCTGCAGCTGCGTGCCCCCCAGTACGGGGGTCATGCGCCCCCCTCCCTCACTAGGCCTTCCTCATCTTCAGCTGCCTCATCCCTGGCAATGAACTATACCGTCCTATTTGAGGACAGTGCTGTCTTGCCAACTGTCCTCTGATAAGAAGAGCTCGTCCCTCAGATAGAGGAACAGAAACTCCCTTGGCAGCTCTCACAGCTCTCCTCTGATAAGAAGAATAGAAACTTTCCTTTGCAGCTCTATACCCATCCTGTTAGTTCCCATATCAGACTCACTGCTCTCCTTTGATAAGAAGAATAGAAACTTTCCTTGATAGCTCTATAGACATCCCGTGAGTTCCCACAGCAGGTCTGCATGAATCACCCTATTGGCGACCATCGATCAAAGTATTATTGAACCACCCTTACAAGAAGAATGATCTCAAATCCCCATAGAGGAATGTGGCTGGTATCTAGTACCCAAGCATTGGACTGGTACATTGAAAATAAAATAAAATAAAATAAAATAAAATAAGAAGAAGGAAAAAAACCCCAAACTCTTAAACTGTCTTAATGCAAGTCCTTAGCAGGGCTCTGAAACAGGCCAACGCTGACTTTGCAAAACTGCTTCAATGAAAGCCCTTGGGGCTCTGGGAGGCAAATGTCTAACTTCTACCCTTAACACAACAAATACAAAAGTGTCCGTTAGTACAAAGTGATTTATTACTCTGTGAGGAAGTAAGTTGACTTCAGCAGAATTCTTTCCAGGATTCTGAGGATCTAATTAATGTCTATAAATACATAAGGGCTGGGCATCAAGAAGGCAGGGACAACCTCTTTTCACTTGTGTATTCTGATAGGATGAAGGGCAATGGATTAAAGGTAGAGTACAGGAAGCTCCACCTCAACATGAGGAAGATCCTCTTTACTGTAAGAGTTGTAGAGCATTGGAATAGACTCCCCAGAGATGTGGAGTTTCATTCTCTGGAGACTTTCAAGACCTGTCTGGATGCATTTCTGCATGATCTGCTCTAGTTTTGTACTGCTCTGGCAGGGGGGTTGGACTCGATGATCTTTGGAGGTCCCTTCCAACCCCTAACATTCTATGATTCTGTGATTCTGAGAGTCTGTGTTGCTGTATGGAGAGCTTTCTCTAACTCATGGATTCTTTTGCATTTATTTTCTTTTGCCAGTATTACCTCTGTGAGATAATGGCCTAGTTTGTCATGAGACAGAAATACAGCTAATTTAGTGTGCTTCAGGAGAAAGATTAAGATGTTTACAACCATGAGACTCTTGTGCTGTCTCTGGGAGTGGAGATCCACTAAGCTGACAGTCAAAGGAGGGAGTCTTGTGAAGATAAGATGGTCCTGTTTCAGCTTAACCAACAGATGCAAACAACTCTTACATAAATCTTGACGACCAGAGTGTCCAAGAAGAGATGTCTGCCTAATTAACAGAAAAATTAATATTAAAGTTTACACCCCTAAGTATGATAATGAGCCTAAAGAAGTACTTGCTAAAGATACATGACTATGTTACACAAGTCTCCTCCCAAATCATGATAAACATCACCTGGAAGGCAGGGACAGACAGAATTAGGATATAAAAATCCCAAAGGGAATGCATCTCTTGGCAGGGGGAGAAGACCGAAAAGTTTAGCAGAGACGGTCAGTGGGCTGTGCTCCTCTTCCTTCACCAGAGGCAGGGACGTTTTTTTGGTAAGTGTTGTGCCTTCAATGTATGGTGTACCTTTTATTTCTATTAACTTTGAGTACTATAACTCAGGCCTGCACCTCCAACAGCATTGGATGTTATATAGGAATTCTTTACTTGAGACTGATTATCCTTTTGCAGTCAGTGCATTTATCCACAGCAGTTCCAATCCTCTCTGTCGCTTTAATAAATCAAACCTATTTGTTTAACTTTTAAACTGTCTCAGTGCAAGTTCTTAAGCAGGCTCTGAAACAGAGAAATATCGAGCAGCAGCCCCATAGCTGGGCTCTGAGATAGACACCAACATGTCAATGCAGGCCCCTTCACCAGGGCTCTGAGACAGAATTCTCAGGTATAACTTTTGACTTTGTAAAACTGCTCAATGAAGCCATTGGTCCCTGGCAGGCAAAAGACTCACACCCTTAATGTGACAACCTCCAGCACTGGGACATCTCAGACTTTTGATATCATCCTTTACTAAGTAAGTTATCTGTGAAAGAAGAAGTAAAACCTATGAAAGAGAAAATACATGAAAGCAGGTCTTCATTGTAATAACTTGCAAATCTGAACCTAATTTTTTTTTTTCTTCCTCCTAATTTTTGATCACCTTAGCATTTCAAATCATAAAATAGATACTCATGTTTTCTGTTGCTGTATGGCCACTTACTAAACAACAGCATTTTTTTTTTCATCCTGTTAAGCCACCTGCTCTTTGCATACCAGCAGCTCAGTTCTCCATGTCAAATTGTTGCACAGAATCACTAATAAGCCTGATTCCAATCCAATTTCCAGTTCAGAACTATTCACAAAGGACAAATTTTTTGTGCCTGAGATGGTAAAGCTCAGCTTGATGTATTATGTGTGTCCCAGGCACTGGTAATCACCTTACTTAGAGCTTGTAGTATGAAGATATGTCCATCCAGTGAGCACATTGCAGAATTTAAGAATTCTGCTATTTATCTCAGAATATGCACTGGTCCAAGCACTTTGCCCTGTGTTGCACTTTATGTGGAACAGGCCAGGGACACAACATAGCCTATATAAAGAGTTCAATAAATAGAAACTGCATGGCCACAGACATGTCCCATTATAATTGAATCCTTCTGCACTACTCTCAAAAGTCCCTTCCAAAGGATCACCCTCAGCTGCCTCAGCTGCTTCTGTCACACATTCATCACCCTGCATTCCATGGTCATTACTCTGCATTCCATGACAGCGACCTGGAACTATCATTAGATCTAAATCTTCCTCCAGATCTGGATCACAGTGTCTCTTGCATCTCTGAATAATACTACAGGTAGAACAACATCATCTCAAATTTCTTCCTTTATTTCCCCTATCTTTCCCCAAGGCTAGAACAAGGGAGTGACTTAGTGCTAAATTTATACTACATTTTCTCTGCCATTCTGGGTTCTTCCTCAGAGTAAAGAACATATCAGAATATAATACTTCATCCAATTTTTATTCTTGTCTTAAAAATACCATTAGCTGTAATAAGGTGTTATAATTTAGAGTGCAATTCCTGGGCCACTTCTCCCCATCCTCAAGGTTGTACAGTGGCTACCACTGTTTATTTAATTAGAATACTTTTTTTCATACTTCCCCCAGGTCCACATTCCAGCTGTTTCCAATGTTTTAATACACAGCCTAACAGAGATTTCATCAGAACTTCCCCTTCAGGTCTCTATATCCTTGGTCAATCACAATCCCATCCTAACCAACTTTCCCAAAAAACAAGTGTTATGATACAAGTTTGTACCAACTAATACACAATATACAAAAACTATAATCCTAATAAATAACCATAAACCAGTAAACAGAGCACAATTTTCAAAAAAATAATTACCACAACCAAACAAGGACTCAAACCCCAAAACCAGATGGGGACTCAAACCCCTGCGGTACCTTTAGCCTAAACCTGTTATGTTTGGGGGGTTTTGCCATGACATAGGGGCAGGCAAACAAATTATTTAGTATAATAGAAGAATAGCTTTTCTTACCAGGGGTCTTTCTCTGAGCTCTTTAGTCCAGGGATCAAAGAATCTCCTCGAGAATCCCTCAGTGCCAGATGGAGGACCTTGCAATCCCAGGATCTGTCAAGGTTCCGGAGATGTGTCCCATCTGGACTGCCAAAATGATTCCACGGCAGTATGGAGAAGAAAAACTCTTTAAGACTCGTTTTTGAGTTTTAGAAAGCAGGCATTCTTTGGATAGTTCCACCTTGTGTGCATACCATACAGGATTCTCCATGATATATTTATACATAAAATTAACAGAATTAGTAATTCACTAAACACCCCTTTATAATGATTGGTTGGTAATTTACACAGAATTATAATATTGCTGACTCTGTACTTCCACTACTGTGCATGCTTTAAGGGTATGATCTGTCCTGGGTCGGGGTCTTTTTTGACCTACTGGTGTGAATTTTAGTAATATAATGAAGGCAGTTCAGCTAAAGTTCATGCAAGCCTTTAGTTCTCCTGGCAAGTTGGCTGTGTACAACTGATTAACATCTTCAAAGCCTAGTGGCTCTGGGATGTTCCTGCTTGAAGATAACAAGTAGGAACTTAGCTCATTAAAAATGGCCATAGAAGGCAAAACAAAATGGTTTTCTTATCAAATGTTGTCACAGGCCTTGAGCATCAGCTGCATCAGCTGCTGTCTTACAGGGATGTTGTGCACTTCAGACCTTACTTTTGCTGCTTTCTTATTTTCAAGGCCCTGCTTCAGTAATTCTTGACTCTAGCCCACACTCTTCAATAATCTTAGTTCCCTCTTTACATGGTTTGCAACAGTTACTGTATTTCAAGACATTAGCTATTCAGCAACTGTTGTGTTAGATCAGGTATCAACAGTGAGCATATTGCAGAATTTAAGAAATCTGGTGTTTACCTCAGAATATGCATTTGTCTGAGCACTTTACCCTGTGTTCCACTTTATGTGGAACATAGCCTATATAAAAAGTTCAATAAATAGAATCTGCATGGCCACAGACATGTCCCACCATACAAAAGTCTTGTTGGAACCTTATTTTTGAATATTAGTAAGAGCCCTGAATGGGGTAGGAAATGTATGCAGAAGTTTCTACTCATTGGTTCTTAGAAAAGGACACCAGGCTAAGAGACAGACTGAGATAAAGGCATGATGGGCAAGGAATATGTTTGTTGTAACAAATGTACCCATGGTCCAGAAACTGACCAGTTCATCAGTGTTTACAAGAATACAAAACAAAACAACAGTAGGCCCTCTTAAGTGTTTTGAGGTTTGATTTTTCGGTATAAACACATGTCCCAAGTCCTTTTCAAGCTGCCCGTCTTAGGACATGGAATTTCTTGGAAGATACTGAGCAGAACTCATCTCTTTTCCTTCTTTCCCCAGTTTCATGAGGCATCTCAACAGATGTGACAAAATAAATTAATGCTCTAATATCCAAAAAGATACTGTACAACAAAGTGAATTTCATTCTCTCTCCACTGCAGTCATAAATCACTCACCCAAACCTCATCTCAGCAGGTTAACTAGAAAGCTGAAACATGGCAGTGGAGTAGTATCCTCTGTTTGTTTTTTTTTTTTTTTTTTTTTCCTTAGGATATCAATTTATGACCAGAATAGGAAACTGCTTATGCAGCTGGACCACAGCCAGCTGCTGCGATGATGCGGGGCCCTGAGAGATACACAGTGATGGATACTTGTGGCAGTGACTCGGTAATTTAAAATAAGCTATTTCTGAGGGAGAATCAGTCTGGAGCTGTGCACACCTGCTCCTGAGGCTGAGATAAAGTGGCATCCACAGGACTAGCTAGTGGCTAGGTTGAGGGGCGAGGAGGATGAGAAATGATGAATTAGGAATACTGGCTGATAGTGCCAGTGGTGCAATTGGCATTAACATGACTTTACCCTTGTTCCTGCAGTCTCATTTTCCTCAGGCCACTCTTGCTCTTTGTCACTCCCATTTTCCAGATGGGAAAAACAGCTCCTATGTTATGCTGCCCCACTCAGCTTTACAAGTTAAACAGGATTGTTTTGATGTTAATTTTGTCCCTGTATTGGACAGTATATCCAGTGGCACCTGTATAGCTAGTCCATTCAGTATTCTTGCATACACATCCACTTCTTTTTGTATTGTCAAACAATCTCTTACACTATTTAGCAGCTATCTCCAGCTAAGGACTAAAAATTCTGTTCAGTGAAGCCACAGCTATACACTCATTGCCTGTAAAGATACTTTAAATCTGTACTATTGTACATAAGCCAGTGCTTTCCACCACCACTTGTGATCAGTATGCACTAATTTTCTAAATCTCAACTGCTGCAATATCTGTGGGGTGCTCCAACTGAATTTTCTGTAAAATAATTATAATAATTTGAGTTGTCTCTCTTACATATCAGAAAAGGGAAAGAAGTGCCCTGATACCTTCCCTAAGTGAGTAAGATGGCTAAGTTGCAACAGGTCAGGAGTCAACTGCTGTCATTACCCTGGATCATTCCAGAGGCTGATGGTTTATCTCAGGGCTGAGGTCAGTTCAGTTAGCAGGAATGTGTACAATACACTTCTGCACGTGCTACTGTAGCTGGGTTTTGCCTTTGCTAGGCTCAGCTATAAAGGAGTAAATTAAGCATGAATATTAAGTTTGCTACAGCAGCATACCTGCTGTTTGTACACAGTCAGAATCTGCTACCCTCCAAATAGTTGTAGTGGGATGGAAAATCACAGTTGACCCACCCTCCTTTGGTCAGTGCACCTAGTTGGGTGAAACCCTTTGAGAATTGGTGGGTGTGACTTCCAATACCCTTTGCTTATCATAATTATTAGAGTCTGATAGGCACATGTCCACCCCAAACAGGTACAGCAGCTCAGGAATTAGGGCTGTTGGGGTGAAGGGACAGGATATGGCCTGATAATTGAGGGGGGGAAAAAAAAAAAAAAAAAAAAGGAAAATGTGGGATGCATATTTATAGGTTATATAAAGAAAGACAACATAAACGTGAGCAAGGACGAGACAGTCAGATATACCCTAAGAGGCAATGCAGAGGAAGAATGACTGGTGTTTCAGAAACAGGGCTTAAAAATAGAATGTTTGATATTTCTTTCCCTTTCAGTACAGGGATTTAGGACGTGGACTGTCTACAAAAATACAAATACGGCAAAATCCAATCCCACCATTTCTCCTCCAAACTGTAGGGACCCCGTTTCCGGGTAATACCTTCAGATACACGAGGTTAACAGATACGGACTTGAGATCAGACATCTTTGTTGAGAGCTGAGGAGGTAATTTCACGAAATGCCCTGTTCTTCTGCCCGCTGGGAAAGCGGTGATACCAGCACTGTGACTAAAATGAGGGAGCAGCCCTTCTCTCCGACTCCCACTTCACCCCAACTGCTTTCCCGTGCTGGCGCACGGGAGAGCAGAGCGGAAGGAAGGGGACCATTTGAGTGCGGTAAAGGTGACAAGTGACTGGGAAAAGGAGGTGGCTACACGATGGTGGAGGTGCCTTCGGGCCCTGCTTGTCCAACGATTTTCAAGGAAGGGACAAGTTTGCAGGGGACAGAACAACTCTGGGAGTGAAAAGCCCCATGGGAGGGAGAAGAGACGAGTACGTAGTCAGGAAGTTCAGAAGCCTCTTCCGCCGAGTGAAGAGGAAAAAAAAAAGGAAAAAAGAAGAAAAAAAAAAAAAAAAGAAGAAAAAAAAAAAAAGGGGGAGCCTTTGTTTAACCCGAAAACTGCGGT
>JANHGN010149408.1:0-14440 GCA_024605025.1 Megaceryle maxima | reverse complement strand
CTCGGAGAGGGTGTGTGAGGGGTACATAGGTGGGTGCGCACGATGGAGGGGGGGGTCTGTTTGCGAGGGGGGGGAGGGAACAAGAAGATAAATTTACATTTGAAGAGATTTACTGTGCAACTCATTTCATTTTAGAAAATTTTTGAATATTTATATGTTACTCTTCTCCACTCAAAAAGCCCACAATTATTCCAGATCCAATTAAAAATACCAACTCAATAACTATTTTACTTCACCTAATCCTATCATGATGTATATACCACATATATGGTATATACATGCACGTGGAGAATATGTATGCATGTACTAGAGGAAATATATCTACCACATGACAAATGTAGCTTATTAAAACCTCTGACTGTTGATATTCATTAATGATCACTGCTATATGGCAAAAGCACAACTTCTCCTCTTTTTTTTTTCTTTTTTTTTTTTTTTTGTTTTGTTTTGTTTGTTTGTTTTGTTATTTTGTTTTCATGACTACATATTCTTTTATGTCCTTTGACAGTGTGGGCAAAAAGTGTTCCATAGTGATTTCATAGTTGCTGTTATTTATAACATAACTAAATAAAGGAAAAGCATGTCATAATTAAAAATAGTTCTGAAAGGCAATTTGTACTGTTTATGTGGCATTCTGAAGTGTGCGTTTTTCCAATATTAAAGGTTGGGATTGGAGTTTTTAATGTACAATAATAGTATAAGGGCATGTCCTGCTTGGCCAACCTGATCTCATTCTATGACCATGTGATCCACCTAGTAGATGAGGGAAAGACTGTAGATGTTGTCTACCTGGACCTTAGTAAAGCCTTTGACACCATCTCCCACAGCATTCTGCTGGAGAAGCTGTTGGCTCCTGGCATAGACATGTGGAGTCTTTGCTGGGTTAAAAACTGGCTGGGTGGCCAAGCTCAGAGAGTGGTGGAGAAAGGAACTAAATCCAGTTGGTGACTGGTCACAAGCAGTGTTCCCCAGCACATAGTTTTGGGACCACTCCTGTTCAATTTCTTTATCAATGGTCTGGATGAGGGGATCAAGGGCACCCTCATTAAGTTTTCAGATGAGAGCAAATTGAATAGGAGTGTATATCTGCTTGAAGGTAGTAAGTTTTTGCAGAGGGATCTGGACAGGTTGATTGATGGGTTGAGGCCAATTGTATGAGGTTTAACAAGCCAAGTGCTGGGTCCTGCACTTGGGCCACAACAACCCCATGCAACGCTACAGGCTTGGGGAGGAGTGGCTGGAAAGCTGGCTGGAAAGCTGCTTGGCAGGAAGGGGCCTGATGGTGTTGATTGACAGCTAGCTGAACATGAGACAGCAGTATGCCGAGGTGGCCAAGAAGGCCAACAGCATCCTGGCCTGTATCAAAACCAGTGTGATCAGCAGGATAAGGGAAGAGATTGTGCCCCTGTACTCAGCACTGGTGAGGCTGCAGATTGAGTACTGGGCTCAGTTTTGGGCACTGCAGTATAAAAAAGACATTGAGATGCTGGAGTTGGGTCCAGAGAAAGGCACTGAAGATGGTGAGGAGTCTGGAGAAAAAGACTTATGAAGAGCAGCTGAAGGAACTGGGATTGTTTAATGCGGAGGAGAGGAGACTAAGGGGAGACCTGATTGCTCTCTACAACTACCTGAAAGGAGAGGTAGTAGTGAGGTGGGTGTTGGTCTTTTCTCTCAGGTAACTAGTGATAGGACAAGATGAAATGGGCTTAAGTTGCACCAGGGTGGGTTTAGATTGGATATTAGGAAGAATTTCTTTACTGAAAGTGTGGTGAAACATTGGAACAGGCTGCCCAGGGAGGTAGTGTAATCACCATCCCTGGAGGTGTTCAGAAAAACAAGTAGAAATGTCACTTCAGGACATGGTTTAATGGTCATGATAATGTTAGGTAAATAGTTGGACTAGATGACCTTAGAGGTCTTTTACAATCTTAATGATTCTTTGATTCTATAAGTGTCCAGAGGAAGTTACATCTCTCCATTCTACTACCTCTTCTCTCTGACTCCCCGTCATGTATCTGGCCCAGCAATACCTAAGGATTTCTCATAATTTTTTTCTTGATAGGCCATGGGTTAGTCAAAATGGAAGTCTAGCATTATTCTGAAAGAGTAATGACAGGTAAAAATGATATGGAATAATGGGAAACATGTCTTTATAGAACAGATATCTGATGTGGTGAGGGACTTTGTTTTTCCTTGGGAAAAAATTTTATCAACCATGGGTAGAAGATAAAATAATGAAAATTAAAATTAATCATCTTAATCTACATATTTGTCCATTGCTCATCTTTTTTCTGCCCTCTGTAAATAATAACCTGTGTAGCACACAAATATGAAAGATATTTCAGCTGAAATGAATATTTCTTGGATTTATATTTTACTTTTGCAACCAGTTTAGAATACGCCACAAGACATTAGCAAAAAGAGCTTAAATGTCTCTTCTGATGATGTGAACAACCTCAAAGGCCTCTTTTGCCAGGTTATAAACAAATATCCAGCTTCAATTTGGTTTCCTTGTATTTAGATTCAGTTAGATAATGTAGCTTGAAGGAAGAATTTTTATTAATGTGTGGGGTATTGAAGTTTATTGTTACACAAAATGTTCTATGGTGCTTTTTGTATTTTTGTTTGAATATTGCTCACATTATTATATTTCTAAGGTGTTCTGTGTACACTTGAGACCTTTTGCCTGCTTCAGTTAAATGAGGATATTTCATCAGAATTTTGCTTTACTGTTTTCTTAGTTGCCTTTTTTCCCAAGTACAGTGAACATAATTGTAGTGGAGCTTCATTATGTATGTATAACTTTCTAGTCAGCACAAATATTTTTTTAAAAAGCTAGAATAAGGAATGGGTGTGGGGGAGTGTGAAAAGGACTGGTTACCTTTGATCATTTTTTTATGCTTTTTGCTCTGATTGCTATTTGTGCAGGAGATTCAGCAGTGCAAATATTTTCAGTTTCCTCAGGACACAGGTTCTGTTTCTCTTAATTTCTCTAAAGAATTCTTCTGTTGATTAAAGAATAGGGGATCTAGTCTGAGTAGTAATTTGTGGGAATTAAACTGAAGAACAAATTTGTTCCATGTGAGTTTGCAAAGTGGGAGCTTGGGATTTGTTCCTTTTTGTTCTCTTTAAATGTGGGTACATTGAGGGGTGATAGTTTTAAGCTAGAGAAGTGTAGATTTAGATTGGACGTTAGGAAGAAGTTCTTTCCTATGAAGGTGGTGAAACACTGGAACATTTTGCCAGGGAGGTGGTGGAGGCACCATCCCTGGAGACATCCAAGGCCAGGCTTGAGGAGGTGCTGAACAACCTGATCTAGTTGAGGATTTTTACTGTTTACTTCAGGGGCCTTGGACTAGATGACCTTTAGGAGTCTCTTCCAGCCCAAGGCATTTTATGTTTCTATGATTCGAACTTCACTCACAGATCTACTACACAACTTATGCAGCTTTTCACAGATACAATGGAGGAATGAACTATTGCAACTTAAAAGCAAGAATACACTATAGCAAACTAGAAAGCACACAAAATATGATACAACTATTAGCTAATCACCCACATTTGAAAACTTATATCATGCTAAATATTAATTTACCACTCCAGGTAAGGGGTTTTAATCCTAGGAAAGTGATATTGGCTGATGTCCTGGCCAAGGGGGGTCTCCATACAGGCAAGATGTAGTATTGAAGAGGCAACTCCCAGTTCCTAACCTGAACCTTAGGACTTTTATCCTCTGGTTTATGTGACTGTGGCAAGACCACGCCTGATTGGATTATATCATCTGGACACACAAGGCTGTTGGCTGAAACAGACACTGAACCCCCCCACAGGTTCATACTTTTCTCAGGCAACGGCATAATGGTTTGGATTGGGACTCAGGGCATATTTGTTGGGGGATTTCAAGGTTCAGCTTAGGTTTTGGTTCTTTGCATGGTGCAGTACTGCCCTGTTTGATCTGTGGCTTATGGACACCTTGGGGCTGAGCTATCTACACAGCTCCTCATGGGTTATTTCACACAAATAAGGCTTTAAGGCAATCCAAGTCTGGCGTGCTTTTACAACCCCCGTACATGCACTGGATGTTATTGAAACTTGTTTATGAACTATGATCCAGATGATCCATACAGGGAACACATAAAGAAGAGTAGATAATGTTGAAGCTAATGCAAGCAAGAGCAGTGGTAGATCAAAGATGCTAATTTTTTAAATAATGAGGAACAGAGTTTATGACAAAGAAGGTTCAAAGGTGAAAGACATAGGAGAAATGACAGTAGAGTGCAGAGTGTTTGAAAGCATGATTGATATAGGATAGATAGGAGGAAATTGAATAAACAGTTAGAGTATTGTAAAACTTGCATCATAACAGAGTACAATGTGGAGATCGAATGAGTAGGTAGTCAGGAAAATAAATCAGAAGAAAATAATTATTAAGAGGGAAATAGAACTGAAGATTAGACAGCCTGCAATGGGAAACAGAGAACACTACTATAGGAAAAACAGTCAAAGCTTGGACCTTGTGTTGAAGTAGGGATTGTAGCTGGATACTACAAGAAAGAAAAAACAGAATTATCTGCAAATAAATAATAATTATAAGAAAAATATATGTTTGCACCAGTATCAAGAAGAGGTACCTGTTTATAGAAGAGTACTAGATAAGAATAACATCAAAGTGATGAGAAAATAATCTTTAGGGAAGTTTCCGTGATGTTACTGTATAGACAGTAATTTTAGAAATGATCTAAGAAAACTGAAATCCTAGAATAAGGGTGTTAAGGCAAGAAAGACCTATATTAAAAACTGTGCACTTTGCAGTATGATTCAGAATCTGGACACAAAGTCAGAATTATGCAGCATCAACTCAAGATGTACAAAATGCCAATTAGGAAATAGCTGGTATAACATAGGGAAAGCTTAAGAGTTTTTCAACTGTATAAACAAAAAGGGGAGATGAAAGGGTGCTGTGGAGTGAGGAATGGTTAATAATCAAAGATTATTTTAAACATGTCACTAAAACTGAAGGCAAACATAATAATTTGACCTAGTTTTCAGTATGGACAATGTGATTTCAAAGGCACTATGATTAACAGTAATGAGGTGTAGGGGGGAATAGATTTCCAAAGGCAAAGTAAAACTCAAACCTCAGTATATTCAGTTTAGGAACATATCAAGCTCTCAGCAATGATTCTAGCAGATGAAAGTGTGAATTTTGAGTATATTTATTGAATTGGGGTGGTTCTGTATGATTTGAGGATAAAGTATATGTTACAGCAGAACTGTTTCACTGTGCTCCTCAGAGAGACTGTCTTGCCTTGTCTACCTTAAAGTTTGTCCTTATTAATTTTCTCTGTGGCTAATAAACCACTGATGATTGCTTGTTGAAGGGGACACAAGTTTGTGTCATACCTTGTAAACATTGTCATACCATAGTTTCATACCTTGTAAACAGTGCCTCCTTGATTCTTTCTTTCCCCAATTTCTAGGATATTGTGTTCCTAGACATTTTATGCTGTGTGTCACTTGCAGGTATTATTTAGATAAGTCTTTCTGGAATTTCAGTAACGTTCTCCACATGCAACACTAGTTTTACTCAGCTTTTTGTATTTTTCAATTAAATTGGGAAATGTTGTTTTTGCAAAGTTTTTCCTCTATTTGTTTGACTAAAAAAATGTATAAGGAAGGCATACTGTACTCCATTAAATGAGAGCATCTCAATTTAACAATTAATGTAGGTAGAAAACAAACTGCTGCACACTATAGAAAGGCCTGTACAAAATAATTGATTCTCGTATGTCTCGTTCAACTTCTATAAGTAGGTGTAATAGGAGAATTAGATATATTTATGCAATTCTTCAAGGTATGGGAGCTTTCAAATCAGCATTCAGATTCAGCTCATTCTTTATTCACAATTTCTATTCTCTCTTCCAGGTGTGGTACAATCAAAAAGCTTTCCATTCACTGCCATCCTACTTGAATGAACTGAATAACTTAATTCTGTGGATGAATTTGCCTCCTAATGTCGACTGGAGACAGTATGGTAATAGTAGTTCTTTAAGTCTTTTTTCATGTCTTTTGAAAAGTAGATTTTAAATAAACTAAAATAATTCTAAGTATGAAAATTTTTCATAGTGTAAAGTAGGATTGCAGAGTCACACATTTCTTGGGAGGATTTGAAAGTGGAATTTTTTAATTAAACAGAAGGTTTGTTTGTGTGAAGAAAGAAGTATGCAACATGGTAAAATACAGCTCACTATGCCATACAAGTGTTTTACAAAGTACATGCCTGTGGAGTAAGTGTAAACTGGTCCACTACACTTGGGATGTTAGTCCCTATGAAACCATTGCTAGGGCTTGCTTAAATGGGATGATTAATGCATAACTGAGTATGAATTTATAATGTCTTTGATTTATCTCCTTATGTAAATATCCAGGGTAAACCCAGAATATCCTATAAATTCACTCTGTAATGTGATGTTCTATAGCATCCTGTTACTGAAGGCACAGGAGGGGCAGGTATATCTTACTGTTATACATTAAGAAAAGAGGCACTAGAATATTTGTCATCTGAATTTTATGAGTCATATATCCCTGAACTGTATAAGTACTAGCTACAATATACATGTTACAAACTGACTTTAAAAAAAAAATTACTGCAGTGAAAGAATCATCTGTTAACACAGGTGAACTTTTAGGATGTTGAAATCTAGTTTGAAATCTGGGCTTGATAATTCAGGCTAACTTCTGTTCATTCCAGTTCCTTTCGTTCTTAAGGTTCTGTTGAAGAGGAATTACTTTGGTCTAGAGAAATTTAAAATTAGTTTACAACCAATTTTTAAAGTTTTTTGAAAAGGTAGGCTAGTTATCCATAACCGTAAACTGATTCTTCGTGTGTTTATAATGAAGACAGAAGATGAAAATCAGTGAAAAGAGGGAAGGAATCCTGAGCTGAGAAGAAGGCTTAAATGCTTTCATTTAATGTCTTCTTTTCAATCAAGAGGATAGAGGGAATATAGACTTAGAGTTTTGTATGAGAGTTTGCAAGAAGTTGTCCCAAAGAATACAGAGGATATATGCTACCTTGCACTGATTTGTATCCTCAAGGACTTATATCCGTTCAAAAGCTGTGAAAAAAATTGTTTTCTTGCATCAGTCCAACTTACTGACTCTTGATCATCCTGAGCATGCAGGAGCAGCAAACAATAGGTGATAGTAATAAAAAATACTTTTTATTATTGTATAACCTGATCTTTTAAATTCTTCCTTTGAAAGAGGAGAGATTTCTCTTTTCCGCTCCACATGTGGGATTGTTAGTAAGCTTCTCAGTGAGGATTCCTGAAAAGTTAGAGTGTTTGCTTCTTGTAATTGTCATGTAAACAGTGGTAGGGTTGTTGAAGAAAATATATGTGCCAGCTGGAGGTGCATGTAAATAGATAGAGTAACAGAAGTTAGACAAATTGATTTATGTCAGTTTATCATTAATATTTCTATGTTTCTAAGGTATCTGGCAAATAATATTTTACAGATAATAAAACGCTAGCTACAATTCTAGCTATGTATTCCCAGCACGTTCTTTCAATTAAAATTCCCAAAGTGTCAGTAGGGATATTCTATGAAGTTTCATAATGTAACATCTCTTACTCACTTAGCTTATTGATACTGCTAAGCACTGAAGCACTAACTTGTTTGTGGCTGATTTTAAAAATGAACCTTGTTGAACCTTAAGCAGGATATTAGGAAACATTTCACTGAAGGAGTTATCAAACATTGGAATGGTCTCCCCAGGGCAGTGGTGGAGTTACCATCCCTAGAGGGATTTAAATGGCATGTGGATCTGGTGCTTGGGGACATGGTTTAATGGTGAGAGTGGTGAGCTTGCAGTGTTGGGTTGAACGTTGGACTAGATGAACTTGAAGGTCTCTTCCAACAAAAGACATTCTGTGTGATTCTGTGATCATAGATAATGGATCAGATATCTATTTTGGAACAGCAGTTCAGGAATACTTGTATGAAAATACCTCATCTTCTGTTAACATGTGGATAGCTTTGTAATCTTATAAGTCTGTGTTTCTACTGTGGAAAAAACCTAACTCATCTGTCTTGATGGAGAGGAAACCAAACACATTTTGTTTTCTAATGGTATATAAACATAGTGGCACATAATGAACATGAACATGTCAAATAAAAAAAAGAAGTGAGAAAGTATTCAGCAGAGAAGGTAAGATGTACTGGATTTTTTTCAAAACTCTTCAGTGGCTGGACTTCAAGCTTACATGAAGGATGTTTGTATGTTTTTAAATCTCCTTCTGAAATTCTGCATTCCTACAGTTAGATAATGTAATTGTGAGGTAATAATAAATGGAATAATGAAATAAGAAGAATAAAAAACTAAAAGGCAAAATTTTTGCTTAAGCTTAAGATAGAAATACTGATTAAGTAAAACTGTCATTCTTCACACCTAATTATATACAGTTGAGCCAGAATGTCTTTATTGTGCTGGAATATAGGGGAATAACTATTACCTACCTCTTAGGTTAAGGTTATATAAAGAAAAAAGGAGTGGTAGTGATCTATAATGATGTCTGTAAAGTTCAGTGGTTAAAAAAGTTTCTTAAATGATTACTCAACAGAAATGTATCAATATAGAAAGGCTTTATGCAATGCAGCTGCTCCATCACAGGGCTTCTATTGAAGTAATTGATTTTTTTTAGAACCTTTCATGCTAGGGCTCATTGTAAGTGAACATATAGCATCCTCATTCACTTCGAATTCAGTTCTTCAAAAGAGCTAAAGGGATCAAGAGAATGATTTTTAGCTGAGATTTGGTGGAAAGTTATTAATGATTGATTTTCAAATTCTAACTTTAAACCTCTTTTTAATGGAAACTATGAAATGACATTTAGTAGGAAACTTCTTAACTATGTCTGGTTAGTGGGGGGAAAATAAAATATAAATAATTAATGCCTGTGAATTCTTCATAAATATAAGCTGTAATTTTTAGTAAATAGTTGTCACGGTTTAGGGTCAGGGCAGCCTGTTAGACCTATAACAGATGCTCTCAACCCCGCTCCCTCCCCAAAGGGGAAGAGAAAGGGAATAAGGGAGAGACAGTTAGTGATTAGAAATGGGAACTAGAACAGATTTATTGAAAATGAAAAAAAGAATCATAAAAATGCTATATATGCACATATATATAGAAAACCAGTATTGAACACACCCCCTGATGGCAGTTACGTCACCATCACCACTGATGCTGTGGAGCAGACACTGAGAAAGTCCCAGTCTGGGCCCAGCAGCAGATGGAAGCTGTCTTCAGGAGCTGGATTCTGGTACAGGGTTCAGGAACACCCAGATCAGGATCAAGGCAGAACAGACAGAGTCCTCCTCAGATGCCAACCATTGAAGAAGCAAGAAAGAAGCTGGAAATGCTGAGAGCACCAAGTGGGTCTTGACCCTCATGATCCCTCAGCTTTATACTGAATATGACGTGTATGGGATGGAATAACTCATTGGTCAGTTTAAGGTCACCTCTCCTGTCTGTTCCTCCACACAAGGGCCACCTATCCTGCCCACAAGTGTGGCCTTTTACTTCCTGCATCCCCCAACGTAGTGCACAAGATCCAGCAGTGGTCTTGATCTGCACACTGATCCTTGGTAGTCACTCTAACCATGGGCTGTTATCACTGCCAGCAGCAGACACTGTCTGTGAAAACAGGCTGCTAACTTCAGAAAGTGCAGTTAGTTAGAAGAACTGAGCTGAAAAGTAAAATTGCTGAGCAGAATTCTGCTCTCACTCAAACCAGGTCAACAGTCATGTCTCATTTTATACGAACAGAAATCTCATTATACATTTTGAACTCCAACAAAGAAGATCTAGTAAAAAGTATGTATATACACAACCTCCACTTTTGTCATACATACTATTTTATTTTATTCTAATCTGAAATAAAATGTCTGGAATAAAGAAACCTTGGCCTTCTATTCACATCTGTAACAATTATATTTAGAATTAGTAGCACAGATCTAAATTGATGTATGTACTGAAGACTCACATGCTACATGACAGAAAAAAGAACTAGTTTACAAAGAATGCTAAGACACAGGCTCAGACACACTCAAAATACCCTGTAGAACCACAAAATACACCTAAGGATAGCTCTCAGTAGATTATGGTGATGGCATACAAGCTTGAATATCCTTGAGAATTTTTTTCCTCTACCATTAAGCATGTATCATGGAGCTCCTAGTGGCATTTTTTCAATGTACTCTTCCCCCTGCCTCAGCTGGATTATTCATGCAATTTATACTTAAACTGTGTGTGGTTCTGACTGCTTCCCTCATTTTCTTTACTAAGGTGGTTTGCAGGACTGCTAAAAAAGCCCTTATTTTTCAGCTGTGTAAAAATAATTATCTCGCTGAGCAATATGAAATATACTCAACAAAACAAACCAAAAAATCGAACAACCAATCAAAAATATCAAGGGGGGGAAAAAAAAAAGAAAAAAAGAACACAAAAATGTAATTAACTGTAGGAAAAACATCTGAGGAAAGAAAGAAAAAGAAGTTTTGTTCTTAACTGAAAACCAGCTAAGAAAATTTATTACCAAAATAACTTGTTGCTTGTGCTCTTTATTGGGACTGACATCTGACTTCAATTCTTTTCAGAACTATATATGCCTATAAATAATTAATGTGTATACAGTCATATTTCTTTGAGATGCCCTCCTGTTCACCCCACTCTAATCAGGGAAATAATGCCTCTCATTTCTCAAGCTCTTCATTTTTATATTGGACAAGGTTAAAATGTCTAAGAAAGTCTTGGCATTATGGTGCTCACTTACTATCCGAATACAGCATTAAACCCCTGATACAGTATAAGGATCTTCATGGTCACAGTTTTTCCTTTTCTTGAATTGCTTACATAGGGCTCTGGAAAGATTAGAATTGGTGGCTATCACAATTTTTCACCTGTGTCCATAAAGAAGCCTAAATTGTCACTGTAAAAATAATGTGACCAACTCCTGTGCCAAGGACATAGATAGAGGATATTTTAGAACATTTGGAAAAATTATGGTTGGAAAAGTCAGGAGAATATAATGGCAATCTGTAGATGTGGAAAAAATAATTATATATTGAGAAATTTATAAAAAGGAACAGACAGAGTAAGAGCTGAATCATATCATATTTGTTGATCTTGCCTGCCTTGTTTTTCCCTTGTGAATACTGATTTGGTAAATTTTACCCTGAAGGCTGATCGTACAGGGCTTGCAAATACAATCCTTGCATAAACACCACATGCATCTGCTTAATAGGAGTTTTGTCATTTAGAACTTCTTCGTTTATTTGTCATTTATGGTTTTTATTTTAAGTCCTCAAAAATGATGTTTAGTTTTCAACTTGATGAGCATCATTATAGCAGCTTTAAATAGTGAGAAGGCATATAAGGGCAAGAAAACATCAATAAGTAAATTTTATGTCATGTTAAGAGTTGTACTGGGACAGATATATGTAAAGAAAGGTGGTCTAGGTGGTTAGGAAAAATTTAGGAAGGGGCACAATATAAAAGTACATAGGAGGGGTTTTTATTTTTATATTTAAAAATACATATACTAGCAAGTATATAAAATGTGTTGGCTTATTTTCATAGAATCATAGAAATGTCTGGGTTGGAAGGGACCTCTAGAGGTCATCTAGTCCAACCCCCCTGCTGAGAGCAGGGACATCAACTAGAGCAGGTTGCTCAGAGCCTCATCAAGCCCCACCTTGAATGTCTCCAGGGATGGTGCCTCAACCACCTCCCTGGGCAACTTGTTCCAGTGTTCTACCACCATCATGGTAAAGAACTACTTCCTTACATCCAATCTAAATCCTCTCTTTCCTAATTTAAAACCATTGCTCTTCATCCTTTCACTCCAGGCCTTTGTAAACAGGCCCTCTCCAGTCTTTCTATAAGCTCCTTTCAGGTACTGGAAGGTCGCTGTTAGGTTCAAGGGAACGTTTTCCTCTGTGGATTACAAAACAGCTTGTTGGCTTTATATAGTTTCATCATCTCTGTACAGGCAAAGAGGGGAGGGAAATTATTATACTAAAAATGTAACAAATGTAGAAGACCCTCATGCTCCAGTATAATTGAAGATTTCAAAATTATAATGGAAAGGCACATATTGTATTTAGTACTTTAATAGAATTTTTAATTCTAATATAGAACTGAATTTAGCTTAATGTGATCATACTTTGGTTAATTGTAATTCAGCAACTCTGTGAAATTTAATCTCAGTTGTGTGTAAATTTTCAAAAATGCAATCCCTTGTTTTCTACAGTCAATTTCCAATCAAACCATGTAGATAAAACAGTTACTACTTTTAAGAAGAGCAGTTACTTTCTGTGACTCTTCCATTGAAGGAAATTCATTTAGTGCAATTTGCTTTTTGATCTGTATGTTATGATACAAGACTGTAAGGAGATTTATGCTATTTAATGTCATGTGTCTATTTTTTTGTTTCTTCCAGCAATTATCTCATCTTCCCAGTCTGTTTGCTCTGTACTAGAGAGTTACTACAGTGTATTTCTTTGTATGGAATCCAAATCAACTGCTGTAGACTTTTGTTTAACAGCAAAGCAGTAATCTCAAAGTTTTGTAATTTTCCCCTTGGTATCTGTGCACTTAGAAGGGATATGACATGCTTATTTCAGAAAATATATTATTTCCAGATACTTTAAATATTCCTGAGCAGAAGTTATTCCTGGTAAAATTTTTGATGTAATTTTTGTCTTTATGTTTTGTGTGTTTCAATAACTCCCTGCAAATCTTTTTGAAAAGCTTCAGCAGAGCAGATTATGTTCTCCTATAAAACTCATTGAATAGTTTCTCAAAATGTACATGTGGGCAAACCTATGTTTATAAGCATGACTTCACTTGCACAGGAGATTGCACAGCCATAAATTCATAGCTTTGTTTTTGCTAGTGGATATTCTTCTCACCGAATGCGGCATAGAGTTGATAGCAATAGAGAAATGGGATACCATTCAGATCATACTGGATTAACTAACAGCATATTGTGGAGAACCTTCCTGAATTCCTGGCAAACTGCTCCAATTCTGGACACTTTATGGGCAATAGCTCTCTACTACAGGTGTACATAACAGGTTTACCTGTTTCACAATTCTGGGAAAAGGAATGTGAATCAGTAGGACCTATAGGTCTCCAAGTCTTTGCATTTCCTGATTATTGACAGTTTTTTAAGATTAGAAGTCTCTAAAAATGCTACCCCACGAGCTGGAGCAATTTTATTGTAGAATTTCTGACATCTGAAGCTTGGGGGAGGGCAGTGTGGTTAGAGCATTCAAAGTCTTGATTATGAACACAAAACCTTGACAATTGTGGAAAGTTCCTTTATAACTAGAACTTGGCTCATGGCCATAAAAGAGCAGGCCAGGAAAACATATTTCTGCTCTTTGCCAATTTAGATGAGCATGAGTGAGTAGAAGAAACACATTTTGTATTGTTAACTTATTGGGTTTGTGCTTCTGAAATGACCAGGGTTCCCTCTTTCAAAATGTTCTTTCATTGTAATTAGATTAAGTCCGAAAATCAGATTTTTTTTCTACCCAGATGTGATTTTTTTTTTTTTTCTGTTTTTCTGTATGGTAAAAAAAATCTGGTTTAATTCTGGTTTTGGCTACTAATTTCTAATTCAATAGAAATCCTATATATAGAGGAAAGAGTGCCTTTACTTAGTATAATATGCACACCTTTATTCAACCATGGGAAAAGCTTAGAAAAACATTCTGGGGATGAAGTTTTTTTCTGTCATGCTACTTTTTCATTATGACTGGAACTTCAGCTAATACTTGGTTCCAGGGAGAAAAAAAATAGATTTCTTTGATACGCTGGTTTTTGTTTCAGAACAAATAGCAGCTATTTTATTGTAAAATTAATGGTGTAAAAGAAAAACAAAGGAAAACTTTAAACAGTCCTGCTAGGTAAATGACATGAAAGACTTCTTCAAATAGCACATGTATCTACTAGTGATGAATCAAAACCGTATCAACTTGAATCTTCTTTAGATTTAAAAATTATTGTTGGGCTTCAGCATACAGCTTTTAACTGCATTTGAAAAATCTTTACTTTGTACTAGTTTTGTATATGAGTTAATAATCACCCTCTTTTGTTCAGTTTCTTCCTGCACAGTGACTTAGTGATGTGTACATTACTTTGGCTTGAAGATAAGGAATAAAAAATTAAAGGGGCAAAAATAAATGTGTATATATACTTGGTCAGATTGTACCTGTTAGTGGAATAAAGACAAATTTTATTTTTATACAGCTTTACTCTAACAAAATATGACAAAGTACATTAATTAAGTAGCATCCTGCAGAGTCCATATAAGGCTTCAAACAATATATTTCTTTGCCAAAGATACCAGAAAGATTGTAAACACTGTTA
>JANHGN010149407.1:926-14483 GCA_024605025.1 Megaceryle maxima | reverse complement strand
CAGCTCCTGCCAGGAGGTTGGAGCCAGGAGGGGTTGGGCTCTGCTCCCAAGGAGCAAGCAACAGGACAAGAGGAACCAGCCTCAAGTTTCACCAGGGGAAGTTTAGGTTGGACATGAGAAGAAATATCTTTTTTTGTTTGGTTTTTTTTTTTTTGACAAAAAACAGGGGCTTTGATTTCAACCCTGTGAAGATCAGAACCTGTACATTATTCAGGCAAGTCCCTAGCAGGGCCTGAGCCTCCCAAGAGGGGACTGTCACACCCTCGGGTGTCCTGGGTGGGAACCAGCACCCACAGCAATCACAACTGCCCTCAGTCCTTATGGCCGTGCTGTGAAGGCTGGAGGCTGTTTTACTACCAGAGGGATCTGTGTTACTACCAGAGGGATCTGTGTTACTACCAGAGGGATCTGTGTTACTACCAGAGGGATCATTTTATTTAAGCATCAAGAAGCAAAACCATCATTTTTGTGCTGCAAAATTCTAGTTGGCATTTCACAGACTGGTTTGGGTTGAAAGGACTTTAAGGATCATCTACTTCTACCCCACCCCTCCGTGGGCAGGGACAGCTCCCACTAGAGCAGGTTACTCAAAGCCCCACTGGCCTTGGACACTTCCAGGGTGGGAACATCCCTCTTCATCATAACCTCTGGCTTTGTGCCACCTTCCAAAAGATAGAGGTGGTCTAAAACCAGCGCTCAGGAACGAGGAGATAAAAGGCAGCACTATCTGAAGCTACCATACTTCACCATAACCTTACAAGGAACCAAGGAGTCTCTAAATGCACCCCAATTCCATAGGGTGAACACCCACAACTTCCCCCCAGAGCAGAGATCCACCTTGAACAACGGGATGGTGTTGGATGTTCAAAGAATTCATTGACCAACAAAAGTCTGTGGGATCCCAGCCTAGAAACCTCCCCAGCGGGCGGTGACACTGAGGGTGGTTCAGACCACACCCGCCTGGACTTGGCCGAGGGGAAAAAAAAATAAAGCTGATTTAAAAAAAAGCCCAAACCCAACCACTAAACGTGTTCTAAAGCCTACAAAAATATGCACCAGTGACACAACAGATCTTTTGAGGAATTCAGGCTTTTTTTGCCTGATAAAACTCCTCGCTGGTGAACCAGTGTAACCAGATGTTTCCAGCTGAGAAATAAAAAAACAAAGCCAAAAAGATTTCTCCATCAAATGGGATTTTATATTAGAAAGGAAAAAAAAAAAAATCAGATTAAATGGCTACTAGATCTTGTTTCTTAAGCCACCCACCCCCGGAGCTCAGAAGCGTGTTTGAATGAAGCGCATTCTGCAGGAGAACGTCCAGTCCTAATTAGAGAGACAGCCAAGGTCTCCTAAAGTCCATCTCCACTTGATTAACGAGCGCTCCACATATTCTGCCTAACGAGGTACTTGTAACACCCTAATCAAGCCACATAATCAACCAACGACAGACTGGCTTTAGCAGATGAGAAGTTCTCTGCATGAAGCCCTGGCTCCGTTGGAGGCACCGCCTTCAACCCAGCCACGGTTGGATCTCTCGCGTGCCAACGCGTCATCGGTGGCCTGAGCTCGGAGCTGCCGTGTCCCCATCCATGGGGACTTGACAGAACATCTCTTGGTCTTCTTCAGCATGAGCTCCTCAAGCCAATTGCTTCACTGGAACCATGGGGAAGAAGCTGATGCCATCTATGGAGCTGCTCCTTGTGCTCAAGGGCTGGAAGCAAGGTCTACACTGACTTCCCAACCTGCAGAACACCTGTCCCTTGACTGGTATTTGTCACCTATAATAAATTCCTGTATATTAATGTTTAAAAATTAACAGCTAGACTTAAAACCCAATGATCAAGTGGTAAGCTGCAAGAACAACTTTTCCCAGAAGAAAACCCAACCTCTCATTTCATATAGACCCTTTTTCTTGAGTGCACAACAGGTGGGAATGAGGTATGGCTAAACCCCACGTTTTCTACGCTCCTTCAATCAATAACACACCCTTGAGCCTCCACGGGGCAAAGAGGAGCTGTCAATGTATAGTTTGATATCTGAGAACCCTACAATGTTTGAGAAAAATGATATATAATAAAATATATTATGTGTAAGGCTTCACAGTGTCATTTTGCCATACAATTAATGGAGTAATTGTGAGAGTTGATGATGTAACTAAGGACATATAAATATTCTACAGCAGGAAAAGGTCCTGAATTGAGTTTTTTTGCCTTGTTCTGATATCAAAAGTAAAGCTTCTGCCACATTTTACCAGCACTCTCGATAGTCCCTGACCTTTCTCTCCACAACCCCTCAGATTTGTGCCAAAACCTCATCGCTAAGAACCGAAAACGTCTCTAACTCCGGCACCAAACCGAGCTGAAGCAAGCGGAGCTCGCGCTGCTGCGATTTATTTCTGCCTTCCGAGGATGAAAGCGAAGCAGCTCGCGGGGATCCAGCGCTACAGACGCAGAAAAATGTTACTGCAGTATTTTAGTTAAGTTATTTATGGGGGGGAGAAGGAGGGGTGGAAGGAAATGCTTTCAGAAAGATGCTCTGCGGCCCGTTGCGCGGAGCTCCTCTGCGCTGCAGTGCATTTGGAAGAGGTTTTCAATTGATAAAATGCTCCCATCGTAGCACTCGTGTAATTTTTTTTTTCCAGACAGTGTTTGGATGAGCTTGTACTTTGCCAGGAGAGTTGTAGGTATTTGGTTTATTTTTTTTTTACTGCAGTAGTTTTTCCCTGTTGCAAATCACAGAATCATTCAGGTTGGAAAAGACCCCTGGGATCATCAAGTTCAACCATTAACCCTACTCTACAAATGTCACCCCTAAACCACATCCCCCAGCACCACTTCTAAACGATCCTCAAACACATCCAGGGGTAGGGACTCAAGCACCTCCCTTGGCAGCCTCTTCCAGTGTCTGACTATGAAAAGTTTTTCCCTAACACCAGACCTGAGTTGCCTCGAATGCGACGCCGATGTGAGCGAAACTCAGAGGCGTTCGTAGCCACCTTGCTAAATTCCCTTAGAAGAGATCAAGATTTATACCAAATAAAACCCAATTTGGCTCTCTGCTGTCAGGAAAGAAAGGGCAGCAAAACTCCCTCAACCTCATCTCACCATCACGCCCAGAGGCTGAATGCTTAATCCCAAGGAGAAAGCGAGGGTTGTGCGTGAGCAGCGGTGGAGAAATCTGTCATTAAAATGATACCAATCTCTCCATCTACAGAGAGCATTAAAACAGAACCAGAAGACAGATGCTACTTGGGGATTTGCCTTTTTTTTTTTTTGCCTATGCTTCCCAACCCCCTCATTGGCATTTTTCTGCTCCAATCCTTCCGCCCTCCTCTCCCCCCCAAAAAAAACCCAGAAGCTCTGGGAGGTGTCCTCGAGGAATAAGGACAGGCAAAGATTGGAACATGAACACCGAGATGAGTCAGGGTGTGAAAAAACATCCTTCTTCCTGGAGGAACTTCAAAGTGTATTAACTAAAGTGCCAAGGAAAACTGTGCCAAGTCGCTGTTGGAAGATGAGACTATACATCAGGGGTCCTAGTTCCAGCTTTAATGATGATTTCTTGCGAGCCACTCGTTTTTCTCATCTATAATGAAGACAAAAATATTTACAGGCCTTTGACTTGTTCTTTGAGATGCTTTGGTAAAAGGAGAACATCCAATTTCTTGCTGCAGGGGGAGAGCGGGGCCGTCGCTGCTTTCTATTTACGAGAGAAAAGGAGGAAGCTTTTTCTCTAGCCATTAAAGTTTGAGAAGCAGAACTGCAAAGGAATGAGGAAACTGCTCCACAACCACATTATCTTCTATCCTGAAGAAGAATAGAGCTGAGGGCAGAAAGCAGCAGCACTTTTAGACTCTTCTGAGCTGAACAGCAGAGCTTTGGCAGCTGCTATTTTCGACCTACATCATCCTCGAGATGCAAAGACACGAGTGGTTAAAGAGCAGTGGTTGGATGCAGGGAAGTAACTGAACCCGCAGAAAAACCTCATACAAGATTTTTGTTTGGATACCTATGAAGATAACTGGGAGGACAGAGATTTTACTGCCAGTTCTAGTCTGGTTTGAGTTGAAAATCAATCAGTCAATCACACCCGAGCTTAGTCAACTTTTAGAAAGGACTTTAATTGTGGTTTAATTGTTATATTAGAAGGTATAGAATCAAGAATATCATCCCTGGCTCTTAGTGAGGACTCCCAACAAAATATCTACTCAGGAATCAGTTCTATTTGGAGACAATGGCTACAAATCTGCTGCAGCCTATAGATGTGATATTGATTTTCAATTTCTCTAATATCTTAGGCAAGAAATCCTCTCAAAAATCTACTACAATGATACAAATCATCACCAAAACCTATGCTGACATCATCTGGTATCGACTGCTTTTAACTGCACACACCATCCTATTATTTTACATCTCAGAGATGCCAGCCTCAGAATTTATCATTGAGAAATAACAGTCCTAAGAATTTCTCAGCTTCTCCATAAGATACTTTTTTCTTTAGATATAATGACCCCAAAAAATCTGGGTTAAAAAGCTTGTCCAAAAGCTTTTTAAGCCACTTTTATCAAGCTAGTACTAAACTTTTTTTTTTCCCTGATTTCTTTTGTAATCCAATGCTGGGGGTAGAACTAAGGCTGTTTTCAGTATGTTATATTGTCTTTTATATATAAACTTGCAGTTCCATTTGATTCATTCCATTTAAATCTTCTCCAGCTGCTAATTTGCCTCCTGCACAGAGGAACTCTCTTCTGGTTTAAGATAACAAAAATGTAGTGGTGATGAGACTGTCATGTATGTTTTCCTAGGATGAAATAATATTCTGTATTCAGGCTCTAGTGCCACTATTTAGCATACAGCAAAGCTCAAAAAGCAGGAATGCAAAGGCTGTTCCAACACTGCAGAACTCCCTTGTGCTTGGGATTCTTTGCAGACTGTATTTTGAGAGCAGAATCGGTGATAAATTCCAAGTGAACTCCCTTGGTCTTCTCTCTACACCCTCACTTCGAGCCAGCTTATGGTCTAGGAGTCAACAGTATCAGCATCCTCAAGCAAACTCTATTTCCTTGAGGTTAATTATCGACCAGAACCTTCCAATAGCCACCTCATGCTCTCAAACACATTCAGCAATAAATCACACGACATCCTTAAGGCCCTTGTTCTAAACTCAACCCTGGCTTCAGTATTAAACTCTGTTTTAAAGGCAGGAGGAGCAGGGAATGAAAAAATCCAACCTTGATTTAAACACAGTCGGTGGAAAATTCACTACAAAAGCCCCAAATAGTTCCAATGCTTATTACTGGGTTTAAGTGGTTAACATTTTTTTTCTGCCTACAAGAATCCAACAGCTTCAGGTTTCTAGTCCTTAATTTTGCATACAGTTTATAAAAAAAAAAATTGCAGGTTCAACAGTCTTGTCCACCAACTAAGTGCTTGCAGAACACACTCCCAGCAAATACGCTTATTTTCCCAACTATTATTCATTTATCAACATTCACTCCCACAGCTACTGCCTCAAACTGGAAGCTCCTACTCAGCTGGCATTCACCTAACAAGAATATTCTGTTTATATCAACATCATGTATCATCTGTTCAGAGCATCCTCAGCTCCAAACAGATGCTTTGCACACTCCCGTGCATCACCTCCCTGGTAAATAAGCATCAACACGCACGTGAAGCGAACGTGTTCTGGTTCTACCACGATCCAGATCCATCTGTGGAAGGGACTTGCAGATGTTGTTTGGTGGGTTTTGTTTATGTAGTGATCAGAATGAAGGCAAAAAACAGGCACTGGAGAACATAAAGGTGAAGCTGGAAAAAAAAAAAAACCAAACCAAGCAAATCACAAGTTGAGTGTTTATGTGAAGCCACATCTGTTGGAAATGTGTTTTCATTGAAGAATAAACACTGCTGAGCACCAGCTGCTCAGATGAAGAATAAGGTGAAGACCTGACACAGACAATTAGTGGCTGCTGGGGAATGTATGTCAGCACGGGGACCATCATGAGGATGGGCCAGAGAAATGCTCCGAGGGCTGGAATCCCTCTGCTGTGAGGACAGGTTGAGAGAGTTGGGGTTGTTCAGCTTGGTCCCTTCTAACCCAAACCAGTCTATGATTCTGTGATGGTAGAAAAGATGGGATGAAACATCAGTTATCTGTGCACCTCACACAAGCTCAGCGTGCTGCATGAGGAGCTGATGGTTGAGCTTCAAAAAGACCCGAGTGCTTCAGCTTAGCCAGACCTTCACATTAAAGAAAAAACTCATACCAACTGATCTACCTCAGCATAGTCCCCTCCTTTTACCCTTGGGCTGGATGATCTTAAAGGTCCAACCTAAACAATTCTAGGATTCATTTCCCATACAGACATTTACCAGTTTGGATGCCCTCAAACCAGATGCTTCCCATATTAACATGACTATTCCAACTCAAGCTAAGACAGTGGTGACTGCAAAAATCTCTCAGTACCACGATGCTAAATAAATCCAACACTGCAACTACTTGCCTTCTAGTAAGTAGAGTCACTTGAGCATCAAACCAACTCTCATGAGGCAACTTCTGCCCTAAGCAGTCACTGGAATACAACCAGCAACTTTCTCCTTCCTGGGACCCGTTTCCATTGGGTTCTTTTTGCTGCTTTTACTCTTGTCTCTCCTCAGAAGCTCAACCCTGAGGAAGGAGCTGAATCAAGAGCAGCAACTGAATCCTATTTGTATTAAATAGGAAGGAATTATATCATATTTTTATGACACTTATTTTCATCTTGCCCTGCAGCTCGGTGGCAGAGAAGGTACCTCCCCAGCAGACAGTAGTACAGCAGCAGATTACTCCAAAGGCTCCTGAGAAATGCAGGATTATTAGTTATAAATAGAGAATTATTAGCTTTCAGGCCTCAAACTACTCAACTTTGGCTTTTAAAATGTCATCTGTATTACTGGAGCTTACAGACCTCCCACAGAAACTTCCTCATTAATGTAGAGAAGCAAGGAATTCAGCTAATTAATTCCTTAGTATTGGATTGTGTAAGATCTTTTGTCCTTCTTTTTTGATACAGTGGCATTATTCCCTCTAAATTAATTAGGTGAGCGCACGTAGTTATCTGAATATTATTTCCCCTCCTGGTTTTGGTATTTGCTGGAACTTTTCGCCCAGGATTAAGTTGCTGGACCCTGGAGAAAAGAAGAGCACTTCACTTAGAAAGGTGAGAAAATGTGCATTTGAAAGGAGCTTTCTGCTAAAAGCTGCAATGGCCGCTCTTAAAATTAAGAGCTGTGGATCAAACCTGACACATGAAAAACTCCTTGGGAGTCTCACTCAGGTTTGTTGGTGTTTTTTTTTTTTTTAATCAAGCCTCTTTAAAACCTGCATTGAGATCTATTAAGCACCTCTAAACTGCTTCTCTTTGGTAGCAGAGGTTGATGGTTCAATTATTCCTTCAGTGACACGATGAGTTAAACTACAGGCTTGAGTCTGGGTGGGTGGATTTGGCTTTTTTTTTTATCTCCAGGAAATCAGTAATTCTTTCATCCAAATATTTATTCTAAGCTGTATTTGTGTTGGAAGATGAATTTTTCCTCTCAAAAGGAGCTATCTGGTATCGCCAGACCCACTGTAATATCCAATCAAATATTTAAGCCATGAGCACTTCAACTAAAGGAACTAAATGACAAAAGATGTTTATCCCTCACTTTTTTTTTCCCCTCCTGCATTCTCTTTGGAAGCTGGAGAGAAGATCACAAATTCTTTGCCAGGCTTATGGTCAGTTTTCCCCCAAATCCTGACAGATACACCCTGTGTTCAAATAAATCATAACCCCCTATCTGTGGAAGCAACAGCACTAGAAAAATACAGAATTATGATCTACAGGGTTTTTTTGGTGTTTGTTGCCTATTCCTTTGCATAGAATGTCAGATTTTTTCCTCTTTTTTTTTTTTTTATTCCACCTCACTAAACAGGAGGAAAAGGGCCAACAGAGTATTCTCCCTTCTCTAATTATGGAAGAGCTGCAACTGAAAACAGATTTTTCTCCCAACAAGCTCAAAGAGGAGAGGCAGAATTAGCAGCACGGTATCGGAGAGCTCTGAACCATCAAAGCGTGCACACGAGAGCAATGTTCCCAAGAGGCTTGGCAAGATCAGAACTCGTGTTTCAGGAGCTCTGCTCTTCTTACAAGAGCTGCTGTCCGCTCACATTAACCTGAAATGAGACCTTGTGCTGCTTGCCCTAAGCCAAGGTCTGACCGACTCCGCTAGCTCCTTGTTGTTTATTTTCCTCTTGATTTGCTCCGGTGTTTTCCCTGGTATCACAGTTGAGCGTGCTAAGAAAAGAGAAATGAATTCCCCTCCCTCCTACAGACAGCCTGAGAGAGGCTGTTTAGCCAGGAAGTTAACAACCAGAAGTGGGAAGAAACATCAATCCGACCTCAAACGCTACGAAACGGAGACACGTGGCAAATTCACGTGACTCTCTGCAGAGGCCAAGAGAAACCTTCTGGATTTATCAAAAAGAGAAAGTTTTCTGATTTAATTTTCATCCAGACATCTAAAAAAAAAAAGTATATATTTATTTCCCCTCCCACACTTTGATCTTTAATTACTAACGGTGGAAGCAGGAACTCCGCAGCGCTGCCCAACGCATCGGGGATGTGCAAGCCCCAAGAGCAACCACCCTGGGTGAGCCCTGTTAGGTAAGATGGGGAGCAGTCCACATTACAGAGGTTTCAAAAAAAAAAAAAACCAAAAAATGAGGGGAAAAACCCCCAGGTAACTCCAAGCAATGTGGTTTTCCCACGTTGTCAGCTCTTCTGGTTGTCATTTGGCTTGGCAGCTCCAAAAAGGATCAAGCCCTGCTTCTGTGGGGGCTTCTTTGTAGTTCTAAATTTAGAGGTTGGAGGGGTTGGGTTGGGTTTTGTGGCTGTAGAACTAAAAGGGAAGGATATTTTACAGCAACACCTTTTTCAAACCTCTCTTGCTGCTCAGTTTTTGCTACTCTTCAGCTGAGGAGTTTCTTAAGAGGGAGAGCAAGACATTCCCTAGGCCATGAATTTAGGAACGTTACCCATCAGAGTTCAACTCTCAGATCCTAAACCATGCTCTGGTTGACCTGGCAGATCACATTAGGCACTGAAGTGACCTAGCAACCTAACTTGGAGTAGGTAAATTCAGCAGCTAGTCCCAGCAGATTGCTTTTCCAGTTCAGTGGAGTGAGAGGAGCTCTTCCAGAGAGTGCTCTGGGACAATCATTATGGTGTTGGGGGGTGGGAAGTACTTTTCTCTCTCTCTCTGCCTCTCCACTGACCGTATAAAAGAGACCAGCTTTGGACATAGCTAAATTTAGTACTTCCAAGTCAGGCAACCTGAATGCTTCCTAAGGTGTCAACTCCTCACCTTTGCATCCAACTGCTTCTAGAGGTTTCCAAGTTCTTCCATGTGAGGAAGACCTTGGAAGATTGTAGAACTAACTGGAAAGGAAGTGGGATGCATCAGCCCAGCTTCCCCAGAAGGAGCGACTGCTCTTGCAAACAACCAATGGACACAACCAGACAAAAGGAAAAAGGTAGTGTAGAAAGTTCCAGTTCTTACCAGCTAAAATTCTGACTTCTGCATCATTTCCAGTTCTGGAACTGGCTGGGTTTTTTGCCAGGCACCTGTAGATCCCACTGTCCCCGTGCTGGACCCTGCTGATCTGTAAGGCTCCGGAGGGCAGGACGGCCACCCGCGCGTCACCCGCGCTCGGCAACAAGTCCTCCTGGTTTCGCTGCCAGTGCACCACGGGCATGGGCTCCCCGACAACTTCACACTTGAGTAGAATGGTGTCTCCAGCAAAAGCTGTGACTGATTCAGTCTGGGAGAGAAACCTCAGCGGGCCTGCAAACAGGAAAAAGAACAACAAAACAGATTAGAGAGCTGCTGAAAAGAGAATCCGCGCGTTGTTTTCAGGCTGATTTGGAGTTTGTTAACAATCCTGGCTAAAAAAAAGATAAATAAATAACATTTGATGTGATATTCCGCAAACTATTTGAAGATTGACGTGATGATGGGGTGATGAACACCCAAGGAACATCTCACTGGACTTCTCCTTTTCCTCCAAAGGAAATACACTCTAAAAAAACCTCTGCTAAATAAGTTACTTGGGTCACATCATCAAAATCCTTCAAACAGGGAATGGCTTCTGCTCTTCCATGAAGAGTTTTTGATTAGTGGCAGAGATCGAGTTGCATGACCCCCAGATGCCTTGGTCTCTTTTCAGTGGGACAACCTGAGGACATTCAATGTGTTGCAGAAGAAAAACCCAGAGAGAACAGGACCCGGGCTGCAAGATTTGAATTGCAAGTGAAAGATGCTCTTGAGATCTCGATTACCTTGGAAGCATCAATACTTTACAGATAGCACAGATAAACTTGTGTCAAAGGAAAAAAAAATATACACACACCAGTCCTCTTTCCAGCCACCTACAACAAGGGCAAACCAAGAAGACAGGCTGAAGAAACTGCTCGGATCAGGGATGTGCTAGAGATGCTGTGACCATATTTTAGAGGGGCAGCTCAGACTCTAAGTCCTGGGCAGTCCCCAGAAATGTCCCCAACCAGCCCCCAGCCCAGCCAGGTCCATTTGGCTGCCTTGGGGATCTATCTGAAGTGGCAGTGGTAAATATGATCACACCAAAGTGTGTGCAAACATGCCCCGAGTGTTTGACAGAGTGAAAAAACTTAAAAGATGACACTAAAAGCAACTAAAAAAAAGAAGAAAAAGAGTCTATAGGAAACAAGAATCTTTTAGATAATGTCAGCCAACGTTCAGTGAAGGCTTTCAAAAAGGAGCTGTCAGGAGAGGCTATTAAAGAAGCTGAGGAAAGAAAAGAATAAAGATGCCAACTTTCTAAGCATTAAAATGCCACCCAAACATTCAGCAGCATACTGGGAATGATCATCTGCTGAAAATGGTATTTGACAGGGAGCCCCAAGTTCATTCCCCCATTCAAGCACCTCCAATCCTGGGTTCAGTTTCAGGCCACTCGCTCCAAGGATGGAGCCCAGGGGAGACCTTCTGGCTCTTGACAGCTCCCTGCCTGGAGGCTGGAGGCAGGTGGGGTTGGGCTCTGCTCCCAAGGAACAAGTGCAAGATAAGAGGAAGCAGCCTCAAGTTGCACCAGGGGAGGTTTAGGTTGGACATGAAAAATGTGTTCATGGAAAAGGTTGTGCAGGGCTGTCCCAGGCTGCCCAGGGAAGTGGTGGAGTCCCCGTGATCCCTGGAGGGGTTTCCAAGCCCCACATGGAGCTGTGGTGCTGAGGGCCATGGTTCAGTGGTGCCCTGGCAGTGCTAGGTTAACACTTGGACTTAATTATCTCTGAGGTCTCTTCCAACCAAAACAATTCCACAACTATTTTCTGGTGTGATTTTGGCCCATCTCTTGTCTCAGTTTTCCTCAAGCACACAGGGCACCTACAAGGCCGAGATCTCACAACCCGGCTGACGCGCTGCCACCAGCTGAAGCTGGAAAACCCTTCACCAGGATTGAAACCAGCTCAGTAAAGGCTCCTTAACAACATCTCCACACATGAAAGAGCCTCTGTGACTCTACCACCGTGTGGGCAGCGGGACCTCCAACGCTGCCATGTTTGAGTTCCCCAGTCGTTCCCAGTTCCATCCACACAAGCCCTGGCACCCGCTGCACCCTCGCACCCTTCGCTGTCACAGCGAGGATGCCACTTGCCAGCCTGGCTCTTGAAACAGATGTACAAGTGACAGCTTCTCACCCCCAGCAGAGCTGGTGTGAGCTAAAAAAATAAATAAATAAAAGCCATCAACACTTGAATTTAAAAAAAAAAAACCCAACAAACAAAAAAATGACAAAACAGCAGAAGATAAATGCAGTGATGGAAAGCTGGTGAAAAGCACAGATTTGTTCTCCAGGAGGAATGACAATGAAATCTTTATGCTTTGCCATAAAAGTTTTCCCTGTGTCCCAGTGAAAAGAGACTACCTGAGTTTTTTCCTAGAATGGTAGGGGTTGGAAGGGTCCTCTGGAGATCATTAAGTCCAACCCCCCTGCCAGAGCAGGGTCACCCAGGAGCAGATCCAACTCGGGCTTGAAAGTCTCCAGAGGAGGAGACTCCACCACCTCTCTGGGCAGCCTCTTCCAGGCTCCATCACCCTCACACTGAAGAAGTTCCTCCCCACATTGAGGTGGAACCTTCTATGCTCAAGTTTATGCCTTGTCCTCTTGCTGGGCACTACAGAAAAGAGATTGGCTCCTTCCACTTGACACCCACCCCGCAGATATTTATCATTCATAAGGTCCCCTCTCAGCCTTCTCCTCTCAAGACTGAACAGCCCCAGTTCCCTCAGCCTTTCTTCACAGGGAAGATGCTCAGTTCCCTTAACCACCCTCGTAGCCTCCCCTGGACTCTCCCCAGTAGCTCCCTGTCTCCATGGTTATGTCCAAAATTCCCTCATCTCTCCACAGGACCACAAGAGATGAGATCTTCCAGCTATCACTGGGTCTCTACAGCTCTCCTGGTTCTTTTAAAAGCACTTTTTGAAGCTACACAGACATCCGAGTTGTCAGGTGCTGGCTCAAGGGACCGGGACCAGCAAAACCATTCTGAGAAAGTCATTTTCCAAGGCAAACTGGGGGAATGAAACGCTGCAGATCCTCGGCAACGCTTCGCTCCGCGGTGATGGATCCACCTACTTAGGAAACGCCGCTGAAACCCGTCCCCAACTCTGGTTGGCAGCCTATCAGAAGCCCCATCTTTCCTTAGTGAAGACCCAATTATTAAGCAATTAAAGTTGACTTAATAAAAAGCCTTATCATTTGGGGGACAGACCTTAGGGTCCGCAACACGTTGAGCTATTAAATATTCAGCAATTTAGTAGCACTCAGTAAAATCCCCGGGGAGAAGAACTGCTTTAAATGCTTTGTTTGTTTCAAATTAAACTCTGCAAAGTTACTTAACATCAAGAAGAGACCCTTTCTTTTCTTCTTCCCCTTCCACTTTCAATTCACATAATAGCTGAAGGGTGAGAAACCAAGGTAATGAGAGAGCGATTTCCTTCGGCTCGCTTCAGAAAATGGGGAAAGCAAACGGGAACACGGGCGAGTGAACCTGGAAATGTAAATATTTTACAAAGTGCTGGATAATTCTCTCTCCCACAGGCTGGTTTTCAAAAAGTTGCTACATTTGAGTTACTCTGTGTTCTTTCTTTTTTGGTTGGTTGGTTGCTAGCTCTAGTTTAGAATTCTGAGAAGATTTGCACCGAGGTGCGTGAAGAAAAAGTACAAGATCCACAGACTGCACCGAAGAGCCCGAGCACAGACCTAAGAATCTGAGCACAAATAATCCCAGCACAGACCTGAGGATCCCAATGCAGACCCCAGAATTTGAGCACAAATGGTTCCAGCACAGATCCACAGGTTCCTGAGGAAATCATCCCAGCACAGAACCCAGAATCTGAGCCACAGGCTCAGCTTCTGGGTACCAGAGCCACAGGCTCAGCTTCTGGGTACCAGAGCCACAGGCTCAGCTTCTGGGTACCAGAGCCACAGGCTCAGCTTCTG
>JANHGN010149406.1:0-14504 GCA_024605025.1 Megaceryle maxima | reverse complement strand
TTCCAGCCCTCCCAGCATTGCTGGGGCTCCTCTGGCCCCGCTCCAGCAGGTCCCTGGCTCTGCTGTGCTGAGGACTCAGCATTTTTCCTCTTCAGCCTTTGGTTACTATCACCACGAGACATGCCAAATTACACCACAAAGAAACCCACACTACATATAATGCTGACCTCTAAGAATCCCAAATTCAGAGGGTTCTAAATGCAGAGTTAGGACAGAAAGATGATTTGCAAAGAGTAAAAAAACAACTACTATAACCTGAATTGAGAGCTCCAAGCAATACTGAATCTTCATCCCTGAGCCAATAATCTGTATTAGGTTAATGCTGTTTACTTTAGAGAAAAACCCTAGAGAATCACTCTTCTTAAAGCCTGCAGGAATTTAAGCTGTCGGTTTTAGCTTGAGGTTAATACATTTTTGTGTTACATGTAGCAAAGACTCTGTGCCTAAAGAATAAAATAACAACAGTCCTTCTAAACTCTGCTAGAAACAACTCCTGCATTCCAGGCAACTGGTTTGATTAAAAGCAGCGCAGTGGCAGCAGATTCTTAGAGTCATTATTTGAATCCATGCGTGCAGGTGACAAATAGTCATCCAAACAGGCAAAGGACAAAACAGTCTTCCAAATTTCAGCTGTAAGGAGCAGTAAGGTACCCTGGCACCCAGAACTCCCAGGTGTCAGAGAGACAGGTATTCTAGAAAAGGAATGTGACTTTGAAATTTTGCTAAAATAAATGTCAGTTAGAAAAGTACAAGTGTTTGGGCTGTGATATTTTGGTTTCAGGGCCCTGAACAGTAAGGATCTTTTTGGTATTGAGAGTGCTCAGTATCAGCTTAGGATTTCCAAGTGCTTTCTTCTTACTATGTAGAAAAACACTTGAAGAAAAACTATTTTGTGTTCCTAAAAATTTCTACACCAATCTGAAAGCAGGAAGTTACATTTCTGTTCTGGTTTGGAAGAGGGATACACTTTCTAAATGCAAACTTCCATTCTGGACGCTGATAGACTGACAAAGAATGGATTCTATAGTCAAAGCTTTATTTTCTTCTACCCTTTACTGTCAGATCTAGGAAATTCAGATCTCGATGATGGCTTGCACATTTTTGAACTCAGCTATAATACTTTGGCACTGCTGGAGGAAATTGTATGATCAGATCAAACTGAGAAGCTACAGAAAATAAAAGGGTTTTATTAGTCCTGTTGCAGTGTGTACAGGTAAGCTTGAGATGGCACACAGCAGCAAACTCTGAACACGGGAGGCATAAGGAAGGAGGGTTTGAGTTGTTGAAACTGACTCTTCCACATTTAAAAATACAAAATTCAGGTCAAACTTAGAAGGTCAGGGGTTTTTTTGGTTATTTTCAGCTGCAATTTCAAAAAGCATCTATTTGGAAATACACTTGGAAACCTCCTCTGAGAATGCAAACAGATAATGAGATGAGAAGAACCCCACGCCAGGCAGAACATGTCAGATAAACATGTTTATTCCTAATTCTGGGCATGTGCTCAGCACCTGGAGCTGTGCAACAAAAACACAGATCCATTTTTTGGTTAAGGTGTGGGGTTTGTTGTTTTGTTTTTTTTTTCTTCTTTGGAAGAGAAACAGGTCTTGCACAAAGCCTGTTGGGACAAGTTCATTTCCTTTGCACCTAAGTAAGTGTAAAATTGCTTGCAAATAGTAAGTAAATTTGATAGAGAAAGAAAAAGAGAAATTCTAAGCATGAAATAAGAGAAGTTGCCTACTCACTTCTTTTTTCCTTCTTCTTAAATTTTCCTTTCTTCTTCCCGTGCTCCTTTTCATCATCAGATACTATATCTGGAGGCTCATGCAAGCTGTCGTGAGGTGGCGAAGGCTCACCGGTGCGGTACAACCCAGGGAATTTTGTAGGACTGATTTCTTCAGAGCTGGGAGTCCGAGCAAGACCCCCGCTGTGTTCTACCCGACGGTGTTCACTGGGGCTGCTAGTGGGAGGCAGGAAGCACTCGGTCATTCTGATTCCCTGATAGCCCAGTGAAATCTTCTGCTACCTGTCCATCACACCTGCAGCAGGGGAAAACAGAGAGAAACCCCACACGATTTGAAGGATTGGGTTTCAGAACACCTCTGTTGGAGCTCTGTCCCAAAACCACCAACGGCAATACCTTCTGCAATCAACTGACACCAAGGCACGGTAATAACAGGACACCAGGTCCTGAGCTCAGTGGTTGCAGAATCTGTTCATTAAATCCTAAACCATATTAACATTTTAAGAGAGCTGCTATTTTAGCCAGTTCTACTTTATAATATATATTATCTGTCTGAATATTTGAACGTTTGAAGTAATTGTTACAAAATCCACAGGCAGTGGTGGTGATATTTACTATAAAACAGCCAACTTGAAAATTTTGACCTAAAATAGATTTGTCCGGAAGCTCACGGTGTTTGTGAGCGCTGCATTTAAGGCAAAGATGATTTTCATCTTTCCCAAGCATATTTTAGAGATGCAAATAAGAACTTGCCGAGCATGTTGCAACTGAGGGAAAAGTATAAAGGAGTTGGAGCAAATCTATCTTCTAATTATGCTAATGGAAATTAAAGAAGGTAGAAAAAGAAATGATTAAAAGTTTTTCAGGTTCACAACAACAACTTCACATTTGAAGAGCCTGTATCACCCGCACCCAGGTGCTGGGGTGTTGGTTGCTTAAGAGTTATGGCCAAATATAAGCTAATATAAAAATTGCCAATATGTGAATTCTCAGCAGTGGAACTCATAAGCAGAAGACTCATCCTAGCAGAGGAAAACATCTGAAATTCCACAGGTTTCTGGGATGGATATGCTGTATGGGACATCACACCTCTCGAGTCCACTCTGTCCCTTTGTTTCTAAATGATCCCTCTCAGCTCTGAGCTCCTTAAGGACAGACTGATGAAGGGATGAAAGGAAAACAGAAATAAAGCAAAACCTAGAAAAAGAAAGATCTATTTCCCACACTCCCTGGTGTACTTGGATGACAGGTCAAGTCACGGTGACATGCTAACTTTAATCCAACTTAAATCTGTGCTGTGTGCTGCTGCTGAAAGGAAAATTATCTACTGGAAGACAAATGGAAAAGGGAAAAAAAAAAAAAAAAAAAGGTATTTTTCTTTTAAAGTTCCATCAGTTCCCCAGCCTGGCTCTCTGTGCAGCCATACAGGTGTGAGGCAAGCACGAGGAAGGCTGAGAGCTGGGGGAAGGTGCCCTCCAGTGTGGGCTCAAAGTGATCAAGGCTTTTGTGTAGCCACGGCCTGGAAAAATCAGCATGAAACCAGAGGATTACCCACAAAAATGCCATATTACACCTATTTCTGTGAGTATTTTAGCTATGACAAGAATAGATTCAGGTAAAATTGCTGTGTTTTCTGCACCAGCCTTTGAAAATACCCATGGTACTCCTGCTATTTAATGCTGATGTATGGATGACAAGAAGAAAGTAATCAAACCTTTGCCTAAGTCAGGCAAACAATCTCAGATACCCAGTATTTTCTACACCTTGTTCAGGGAAATGAAGGATCCAAACCAACTAAGCAGGAACTCCCGACACGTCATACAACCTTCTTACGCAAAAGCAGAAAGTCTCATTAAAAGGGAGCAGCACTAACAGGAGGCACAGCCATTTTCGGGGTGTTTTTCTCATGCTTGCTGGATTTTGTTATATTTTTAATCAATATCAAATACTCCACCGTTACGCTGAGTTGATTAAACTCACTCCAAAAACACAGAACCCAAAACACTAAAAGCTGTAAAGCAATAGACAGTATTTCAAGAGTAACTCTGGAGTGAAGTTAGAAATACTCTATGTAATTTTTTTAAGCGAATGGGCTGCACCACACCTACAGATCACTCCTTGTCTAGAGTGGGCGAGTGCACAGAGGGAAAGGCCAATGTCATTGCAAAGGCCCGTAACTGCACCCCTGGAAAATGAGGATGTGTGTGCCTTGCCTCTGGAGCCCAGCAAAGCTCCTGGGATGAAGCCAGACTTAGCCTGTATCTTCACACAGAATCCCAGCGCGGTAGGGGTTGGAAGGGAGCTCTGGAGATGCTCTGGTGCCACCCCCCTGCTCCATCCAGCAGGGTCACCCAGAGCAGGGGGCCCAGCAGCGCAGGGTCCAGGTGGGGTTGGAATCTCTCCAGAGAAGGAGACTCCACAACCTCTCTGGGCAGCCTGGGCCAGGCCCTGCCACCCCTCATATCATGATTTTTTTCCTCCTGTTCAGATGGAATCTCTTGGGTTCCAGTTTGTGCCCACTGTCCTGTCACTGGGCACCACTGACAAGAGTCTGGCCCCATCCTCTTAACCCCCTTGGGCCCTTCAGCTACTGATCAGCTTTGATCAGCTCCCCTCTCAGGCTGCTCTTTCCCAGCTGAACAGCCCCAGGGTTCTCAGCCTTTCCTCGGCACAGAGATGTTCCAAGTCCTCCAGCATCTTTGTAGCCTCTGCTGGACTCTCTTTCCCAAAAAGTTTGGCCTGAACTACATATCTAGTAAGTGAAAAATAATATTAAAGAGCTGAGGTTTGTAAAGACCCTAGAAAAGCGCCGACAGGGATATGACAGCCAGCTTTAACAGACCTCACTTATTACCGTGTGTCACAAACACATTAAAGAGAGGCACAGTCTGAAAGGCCAAACTCACAGCTCTTTCATTCAGCACAGAGAGCTCCATTATCTCTGGTTTTGTGCCTCGTAACCAGTTGCAACAGAAGAAGCAAATTAGAGCAGGTGCTTGCACGCATGGATGTTATTTTGTAAAGCTGTTGGGCGGAATGAAGGACATGGGGAATTTTTTCTGCAATCGAGCGTTATGCAAGACCACATCTGAAGCACGGTGGGTGTCCCCGGGTCATCCCAGTTTGCCACAAACAGACACACCAAAAATCTGGGTGTTACATTGCAAATAGTCCCAAGAAATCAGTAATCAAAGGATGGAGGCAGAGTGGGAATGCTCACTCAGCTACCAGAACCTGCTCTATCCTAAGTACCCAAAAGCAAGACTCAGACCACAGCATTGCCTCATCATCACAGACCTTCAGTCCAAAACATCTGGATAGATGCTAAGAAACTGCTGTTACTTCAAGAAATGAGGCACACCACCACTTTTGGACAAAAATTATCCTAGTAACGTGAACAGCTCCATTTTGGGAAGCAATGAATCATGAGAGAAAAGAATAAAAACTACCACTCATGCTCAAAGCACCTCAGTGGTACCATCAGTGGTACTCGTACAACTGCTGAGAGGGTTGAAAAAGATGAGAAGACAGAGATAAAAGCAAAATACATACCGAGAGTATACAATGTCTGAGACACACCCAAGTTCTGTATCTTGCTCAGACTATCACGAGAGGCCATTAAAACCATGGTCCTTCTAAGAGTGGAGGATATTGTTAAGTACGCCTCAAATTCATCATCTTGTAACTACTGATGGTTGTCAGCAACAGCTTTGGCAAAGAACAAACATTTTACCAGCTTAAAGCTAATAAATCATTTCTGTTTTACTCAAATTGTCCACAGTAAAACACAACAGTTTAAAGCTTTGTTTTGAAATAAAAAGATGTATTTTTTACAACGTACTGAAAAGCTTAATTCAAGACACTGCTTTCACTCAAGACACTTCTTAGACTGAAATGTTGCCACCCAGTGAAAGCAAAATGACATGAGAGGCATTTATTTTAATTAACAAGCTGTACCCAGGTACACAAAGAGGGCCCTTTCCTTTCTTTTATATGGCATCGTGGCCATGAGAGGCGAAAGGAAAGGGAAGCGCTTGACGTAGACAGGCAAAGCAAGTTTCACATTTCACAAGTCACCAGTAATCACCTGCACACAGCGTTAAGTAACTCCCACTGAGTCACACACTCTTCATAACTGGCAAGAGTTAAAGTCTCAAGAAGGGCCTTCACCAAGATGTTTCAGATAAAGAGAATAAAACACAAATTGCTTAGCAGCAGGCAGCTCCTAAACCTAATGTTACTTTAGAAGAGATAAGATGGTATAAGAATAGTAGAAAATATCCTTTAAAGGAGAGGGTGTAATCACACAACTCAAGTCACACAGGAACAAGCTGTACGTTTCTCAAAAATAATGCCAGCATCACATCCATCTTGTTTAATATCTTAATATCGTTATCAATGATATGGAAGAAGGGATGGAGAGCACCCTCATTAAGTTTGCAGATGACACCAAGTCAGGTGGGAGTGTTTATCTGCCTGAAGGTATAGAGAGAAGGTATACAGAGGGATCTGGACAGGCTGAATCGATCGGTTGAGGTGAATGGGATGAGGTTCAACAAGACTAAGTGCCAGGCCCTGCATCTGGGTCACAACAATACCAGGCAATGCTACAGGGTTGGGAAAGAGTGGCTGGAAACTGGCAGAAAAGGACCTGGAGGGGGGTGACTGGCAGGTGGCTGAGGCTGAGCCAGCAGTGTGCCCAGGTGGCCAAGAAAGCCAGCAGCGTCCTGGCCTGGATCAGAAACAGCGTGGCCAGTAGGAGAAGGGAAGCAGCTGTGCCCCTGTACTCAGCCCTGGTGAGGCTGCACCTTGAGCACTGGGATCAGTTTTGGGTGCTGCAGGATTCAAAAGACATTGAGGGGCTGGAGCGAGTTCAGAGAAAGGCAGTGAAGCTGGTGAAGGGTCTGGAGAAAATGTCTTGTGAGGAGTGGCTGCGGGACCTGGGGTTGGGGAAGGGAAGGCTTGGCTCACAGATGGGTACTGGTCTCTTTTTCCAAGCAACTATGGATAGGATGTGAGGTAATGGGCTGAAGTTGCTTCAGGGGAGGTTTAGGTTGGATATTAGGAAAAGTTTCTTTCCTGAGAGAGTGGTGAGGCCTTAGACCAGGCTACCCAAGGAAGTCACCATCCCTGGAGGTGTTCAAAAAATGTGTAGATATGTGGCATTTCAGGACATGGTTTAGTGGTCATGATAACAGTGGGTAAATGGTTGGACCTGATGATCTTACAGGTCTTTTCCAACCTTCATTATTCTGTGAAAAGCACCATAAAGAGCTTTGTGTGTCCTCTAGTTGACCTGTGGGTGGGTAAAGTCTGCTGCAATTACAGGACCATCCAAAGCATTTCAAGTCCTGCTCTGAGAGCCCAAACCGGCTCAGAAGTAGCAATACACAGATACACAAACCCACTCAGCTCTCAACAGTCAGGGAGCTACAGGCCACAGCCACATTTGAGTGGACTGTTGGAGGAGCCAGCTCCCATTCAGAATCTGGAGTGGTACCCAGGTCATTCCCTGACACTGGAGGCATTCCAGCTCTTTGTTAATCCATTCAGCAGAGAGACAGCCTTAAAATGATGAAATAAATAATATCCCAGACATTTTAGAAGTATCAGAAACAAGGTTTCTGACCACATTATGATGAAGTCTGATGCTCGCATGAAGATACGATCTCCAGCTATGTAGTAGTTTATGTGCTTTCCAGATTGGTTCACTTCAGGAAAAACAGCATCACGGCATCTCGTCTACAAGTTCTGTAGGCCGCTAGAAGTTGTGGCCTTCTCCAGGCTGAACCCCCCCAGCTCTCCCAGCCTGGCCTCCCAGCAGAGGGGTTCCAGCCCTCCCAGCATTGTTGTGGCCCTAAAATGACACAGACAGGTGACTCTGCATTATCATCATCCTTCTTATCCATGCCAGATACAATGACACGGGAACGGGTACACCCCCCCAACAAGTGTTGCTTCACCAGTGTCTGCTGGGTTGTCCTTCAAGAGCCACTCACCACCACCCACCAGCACGCTGAGCTCTGTACAGACAAAGCCTGGCTATGCTTCGTCAGCTGCAGAAACCTGCTGAACGCGTCGAGGAAAGAAGAAAGAGCGCGCACGCTGCGCGCTGAACCCACAAGTCACTTTTTAATCTGTCGCTTCATTATCTTCTAGACTGGCTGTAGAAAAAGCAATTAGGACAGTGCTGCTTTGCTGGATTGTGGTTGTTATCTTGGTCATAGGATTTTCAAACAGCATTAAGTTTATTTCACAAAATTTACTTCATAATCCTATAACTGGGAGGTCAGTATGAACAGTCTAGTTCACCTTGCCAAAGACAAAGAATATTCAATTCCAACATCTTATCGTTCCCAGAAATAAGCATTTTCTGAAAGAATATTAATGACACCCAAACCTTTAGAGTTAAAATGGTGAAAATTAAGTTTCTGGTGACTTACATGCAACTTTTGCCACCACAAATTGAACACAGATGAAGAGATCTTTAAATTACAGGCTGTCACTTGAACTCTCTAACATAATGAGAAACTAAGCACAGCTTTGCTTGGGTCTCTCCACTATGTGATACATGAAGCAGATAATCAGCTTCCAGCTATGGTTTCTTTCATGTTTAAAACACTGCATGTTCCATCGTAATGCAGGAAAGTCATATCCAACTTCTAGGTGAATATGAAATCAAAACAGAACTATGGCAGGGGAGATAAAACACATTCTATTGTAGTAACAGAAAGGAAAAGTAAAGAAAGGCTTTGATGTAGAAAAACTCTTGATATATCAGCTTCTTTGATTGTTCTTCCTGATTATTTGGTCACTATGTCTAGCTGCTGCTTATTTTTTGTGATTATTTTGATAACTATTTCTATCTGCAGCACCTCTGCCTTGGGCTTAAAGAGCCCTGTATGTTATCAAGCTCACATCAGTGGCTATTGCCCTAGAAACCAAAGTGAAGTCTCCTTCTGCGTTGACCAGTTGTCTTATTAGGCCCATACTGAGTAAAATCAACTGGAGACTGGGCCGCATGTGAACGTTTTCCCAACTTAATGATAATGGACAGGAGGATAATGTTTCCATGCTCCCAGCACAGCAGTTTTTAGCAAAGCCCTATTCTAGATGTAGTTTTACTTGCCAAAGATTTTTTTTTTTTCTCTGATGTAGCTTATTTTCTTTGGAGATCTGATTTGAACCATGCCAACAAAATAATGGTTTTATTGATCCACGTTACATCAACAGCAGTGCAATCTGCTGGAACAGATGACAAAGTCTCTCCAACTCATGCTATATGTAAAAGAAAAATTCACTCAATACCCAAGGGTAAAGTCAATTTCAATATTTATAAGCTCAGTAGATTATTAATTATGATTAACTTTGCCACCCTCCAGGGTTGAGATGTTGCAAAATGGCATGAAATCCTGAAAACCTTCACAAACAGGTTGGAGGCAGGGTGTGGCATCATCCCCCAGCTCCGGGCAGCGGCTGGGCTCCAGGGTTCCCCTCTGCTGGGGATGGCTGGGAAGCAGAATCTGCCTCCCACCGCCAGCAAAGGCTTCTTCAGACACAACGATGGGGACAACTCATTGGTTAAATGCCCAATTACTAAACCAGCAGCTAGACCCACAAGTTCACAGTATTTGTCTTCTATGCCAATTTACAGAACCGAAGAGCTTTACCAGAAATCTTGGGTGAAACATCAGCTTTCTAGAAAGCTGTAACGTTGTCCTTAGAATTTAAAATTAAATTAGCGTCTATTTTCTAAACCAAGGTTCAGCTCAATCTGTAGCAACTTCTGCAGTCATTTTCAGCAATCCTACATCTTCAGAGTATGAGAAAAAAGCTAAACAACTGACTGCTCCTTTCGATTTACTTGCCAAATATAACAAAAATGAACTGAATAGTAACAGAAATGGACACAACAAATACGTATGTGAAAAAGTTCCATCTCTGATAGCACAGGAGAAGGTCTCACTTCCAAACAGCACAGGATCAAACAAGGTCTCACTTCCAGGCCTGTATCTGTCTTGTAGCCTTGGGTACATAAGAAAAATCATGCTGCTTTAATAAAGTTAATAATAATAAATAATAATAAAATTAGTGTAGTTTAATGGAAGCCCCAGTATATATAAGACAAAATAGTGCCATTGGCCTCCTGCTGCCCCAAGAAAATAAACATATTGTGTCAGTTTAAGGCATTTTTAAGAGTGATGAAATCCTTGTTCTTAAGGATTTACGAAGGGCTAGCAGTGAAAAGACGACAGGTTTTTTTTTATCATGAAGTAAATATCATAAAATTGTAGCCCAGAAAAGGAGTGCTGCAGGCAATGACCGATTCAACTTCTCCATTGTGTTTTAGGAGGGTCTACAGACTTGGGCATATTCAAGGATACATTTGTGATACTGCCAGAAAATTATTTCTTAATTATCCGTGTCGAGGAACTTGGATTTGAATCTAGATCTTAGTAGGTCAGTCACATTAATTTACTGAACCGTCTAGACAACAAATTAAAAACTCCATATATTCATCACTTCTTCTTTCAGCTAGAAAGCTGCATCTTATTTCCTCCCCAACAACTTTTTAAATCCTTTTCAAGAGATGACTGAGAACCCCCCACCTGTTCACCGGTGGTACAAGTTCTAGCAGTTTTGGAGAACTGCAACCCTGTATTTCAGGATTAAAACTTCAGGAGCATGACCTGTGAAAGAAAGATCTCTGTGTCTAAGATTAGTCTGCAAGCGACCAGCACAAAGAAAACTTACAGAATTTGTAAAGATTAAAACACCTAAAGAACAAGAAAAGCTAAAGCCACTAGACTGAAATGATTCAAGGAGTTTCTGGGTAAATCAATTCATCAGTTGGGTTTTTTTTTCCACAAGGTCTTAACATTTTTAATCCACTCAGTGAATTAAAAAAATCCCATCCAATCTGAAAAGCTCTTTAGGCTATCTTAGAAGAATAGCATCTCCTTTGAAGCGACTACAATTGAAAATTGAAAGAGGAGGGTGTCAGACAATACTTCTCTTTGAACCCAATTTTTACTCAGCTCTGTGTTCACAACATTAAAATCTAGTGGGAGTAGATTATTACAACTATAGTAAAATATCTGCCAATTTAATTATCTTACATCAGGCGATATTAAATTAAAACACATCATGAAGTATGCGGAAGCCGTGTACTGGACAGAGGAAAGAATAACAAACAATTATGGACTTCCATAGTAACGTGACAGAAAATCACTATGAATACCATGAAATGAGAGAGTTTCACTGTTGGCAAGTTTAGCTTTAGAATTGACATTTAGCATTCAGCATAACTCGTGCTAATAAATATCAGTGAAAATTTATTTTCGTTGCAACATCCAAAAAAATTCTGCATTTTGGTGATGCTGAGATTTAAAAAAACCCCACATGAACAGGCTTGAAAGGTTAAGTAGCAATAAACCCAATTACCAGGGTAAGTTAAATGTAAAATTTCACAACAGTTTTTATAGAAAAAATAAATAAATAAAAATATAGCTTCAAACTCTTAGGTATAACTCCTATTTTAAGCATTTGGGTATGGTTTTAATGAGAAGTGATGTTCTTGTAGAATTCTTACTAAATTTTTTTTTGTGGAAAGAAGAAAAAAAGAAGCTGCAATTTTGTCACTGTGATGGCTCTTCTCCCCCAACGTCACAGTATTCTCATCATACGCTGTGGTTATAAGAACCACTTGCCCAGTTCAAGCTCTGGTGTGTTCTGTCCCAAGAGTCTCTTTCTGCCAGATACCTGTCTCCTACCACAAAGCTCTGTTACTCATAATGCAGAAGCGCAGGGATCCTACAGAAACTGTAAAATAGGAATTAAAATCCACGTGCTGACTTAGGTTAGATTGTAGAAACACATGAAATTTTCATACCAGAGGACAAAAATGAAACAAAAATATGTTTTACCTATACCTAACTATATGAATTGACTTGAGCAAAGAGTTATTCACTGCTAGCAAATGTACAAAACAACCAACCTGAAACTAAAGTTACTTTCCTTAAAATAATTCTCCATTTGGTCCGGACTTACAGTCTGATTTGGAATGTTAAACCTTATCACCCAGACTCTTCCACTGCAGCAGCCATCTGGCCCCTTCCTACCTCATGCAAGCAGGCATCTCTCATCCCCTTCTTTCCTTGCGTGCCTCTAGGAACCAAAATAGCTGGTCTAAAAAAGCTCTGCTCCTTGTGAGCTGGAAGCATCATGGAAATGAGAAATCTGCTCCTACTAGTTGCATATCTGCCCCTTCCACCGTGCTGGAGTAGAGGGCAGCACCTAAAATAGTGCACCTCTGCACACTTCTGCAAGGTCCTCCCCAGCACGATGCTTTGTGTCGGGCTGTAGCTGGCAAGAACCATTAAGCCATTCTCCACTTCCTCCATGAAAGACCGTAGCCTGGGTGGAAGTGAGCCAGGGATTGCCTACGAGCTCATACCATAAATTAATTTGCAGCACCAAGGATCACAAACCTTCTTTGAAAGAAATTTTATAGCTGCATTGCTTGATTAAGGTTTGTATTTCGACATAACTTCCCAGCAGCTCAAACAAACGGACTGATGACAAACTATTAAAGATTACGGGCGCACCGATGAGGATGAAGCGACTCGCATCACGCTCTTCAATTATTACATTAGAACAATTGCACCATTTAATCCTGCACAGGGAAGACAATAGTAAATTGGATTGCTTAAAACTAGATGTAACATTTTCACTACTGATTTTGCTACCAGGCTACATAATTCACACTACTAAACAGCTCGCTATCCTCACTCAGATTTACAGTATTAGACTTCTAGCAACTGGTGAGCACTTTTTCTGTATTTATTTCTTTATGATGATAAAATTCTGTGTTTATTAAATAACTGGTTGCTGTTTTTCAGTCAGGATGTTATGCCAAGCTGCTTCTGGAAGAAACTGGGACATGCTCATTAACTATATTTTACTCAGTATTGCAGCAGCTATGCAAGGAAAAAATACCAAACCATGTTCTGTATTTAAATGCATCTTATTTACTTGCCAAAGGAAATACTGCTTGTAGGGAGTGAACTGATTGCTCTGGAATATTGTGGTGATCTGTTTTCGAGTTGGTAGATCACAGTCTCCCACGCATACTTAGAATTCATAGAATAGACAAGAAAAAAAAAAAAAAAAGATGCATTCTGCTTTTTTCAACATGCATCTAAAAATTAATAATAAGCAATGCTAAGGACCCCAGTTATATCTCCCAAATATTTTTGGTCAGACATTCGGTTAAGGTATTAACTTTGGTTTTTTAGCTTTTTAATAAGTTACTTCATCCACTGAAGTCACTGTACTTTGCATTTATCTTTTTCACAGATTCTTCCCTACTAGTTTAAAATTATCACAGCACTTTACTGATGAAAGCGGAATAAAAATATTTTTTTTCCTAGTACATTATTTTCTAGAATAAACTATCATCTTTTTGGAGATCAACCAGTTTTGTATTTGCTGATGGCTAGAATGGGAAGGGTCAGTTTGAACAGAACAGAGTCATAACCTTCCTTTTTTTAAATCAACCTGCCCTTACTTTTTTGGTTTCAGCCCTCCGGGCAGAGGACACAATTGTTATTTCGACAGCAGTCACCTCTCAACTGGTAGCACCGTGCCTAGGGATACAACCCAAGTGCAAGCCTTGCACAGGCTACTTCTAGCCCAACTACAGGCTCACTTGATTTTATTTTTTGAGCAACAATTTGAAAACTCTGGTCCATGAGGCTCAAGCGAACAGCAGAAAGAGCTGATGATTTCTTCAGGTGGACCTGAACCAGATTAGTTTTAAGGGTAGCAAATCATTCACTGATTCAAAAATACTCAGATACATATGTCCAGAGAAAACCTTAGTAGATTCTATTGGAGATAAAACAAACTGAAGATAAATGTCACATTGTACTTTATTTTGGCATTTTGAGGCCAGCTACATGATGCCACTTTCACAGAGGGAAAGTAGATTTGTGTCTGTTGGCGTTTACCACTAAACAGCAGCATGTTCCATATCAGTCTAAAACCAGCTTGTAAGAAACAGCAGTTTCTCAGAAACTGAGTTACTCAGAAATCATTCAGCCCTTTTCTGTCAGAAAATACAGCTAAAATGTAATCGGGAAGCACCTAAAGGGTATGACTGAGATCAGAACCCCAATTAGTTCATAGCAGCTTTGCTTTCCATACCTCTACAGAATGAAGCTGCGAAGCTCCGAAGCAAGAAGGGAGTTATTGCAATCCCAAAGCAATACATTCCACCGTAGACATAAACATATAGAAATGGTAACAAGCTCCCCTACAGGAAAAGACTTTCTTCCCTGTGTACCTACAATCATACCAGGGCTTTACAGTGAAATCGTTACTTTGGGGGGGGGGGGAGACCCAAATGAAAGCACAAAATGTGCCCACCCAGCCCTGAAGACATCTTAACTAAGACAGGATAATGCAGAGCTGCAGGTGGAGTGCTGAAATGTTAAGGCAGCTACTTCCAGTTTCTATTTCAGATGTGGGAAGGAGAAAGAACACAAATGTTTTTCTCAAAGGTAGAAATGACATCGCTAGGAAAGAGAATGTAAAGTTTCATAGTTCTCTGTAATAAATACCCTATTTTTGACCCAGCTACCTAGAACACTATAGAATCATAGAATTGTTTTGGCTGGAAAAGAACTTTAAGATCATCGAGTCCAACTGCTAACCCAGCACTGCCAGAACACCACTGACCCATGGCCCTCAGCACCAC
>JANHGN010149405.1:0-14523 GCA_024605025.1 Megaceryle maxima | reverse complement strand
CAGTTTCTCCATCCTCTACTAAAAACTGAAGGTCAATTTCACAAAATGACTATGATACCAGAGCTTGCCTACATAAAAACAAAACAAAACAAAACCAAAAACAAACAAACCCCCCCCAAAATATTTTTTTTTTCTTTAAAAAGAATTGAAAATTTTCAATAGGCTATTATTTAAACTCAATTCAGTCCTCTTGGAATTTTCAAATTGACTGCTGAAGGACAAATCTTTTATTTGTAAAGGTTTTACTTTTCTCAAGCTCTTATTTCTTTAGGGAGCTGTGTAGATAGTGATTTTTCATGTAGATATATTCAGCGACAAGAAATATTTTTTTGTATGGTACTGGCTACATAATGAGTTTTTCTCCTTCTCTGTTGTGTAACTTGATACTGAGATCTGCCAATTTGTCATTTGGTACGATTTTACTTCAAGATCATATATTACATTTCTTTCTCTCCTTTGAAATCAACAATGATAGGTTTGATATATATAAAATATTTCTACATTTTACTAATTACAAATTACTATTACTGTTACTATTGCTGAATGTTATTGGATACAATGCTTAGTTCTGTTTTAAACTGAATTCTGAGCATAACCTATCGGCTGTAATAATTTATATCTTTGAGGAATTAGGCTCATGAACATTGTCATAACTAGATTTCTATGGAGTTGCTTCTAATTTACATTAATATTAATGATATTTAAAGTCACACTCATCTTCCTTGCAAAATTCAGCAGGAACAGCATAGAAATTAACTCTAAATACTGATCTGAAATTTGTTATACTCAGTCTTCTCATTTTTCAAGTCTACTATTTTACAGATATATTTGGAAATAAGTATAAAATATTTCTTTGAAAAAGTAGAAAACCAGGGTTCTTTATAGGCTCCCATGCCCATTAATTCCGGAGCAGATTCCTGTATGAGCAGTAGTCTTGGAGTGGCTGGATTCAGCTGAATGCTTTATTTCTTAAATAAAAGTATTAATAGCTTTTCTTTTTACTTGGCTGTCTTCAGTCAGTAGAAAACTTCTAGAAGAGTTTAGTTTACCAACTGACGGCTCCAATTCTATGTTGAAATGCCACAGAACCAAATTACATTTGTAGCTTTTATAGTCCCATAACATCATTTGAAGCAGCAACATGAACAAAAGAACATAATTGTAACAGCTGCAAGTACAACTTAGGGAACATCCATAATCCACAATATGATTTGCTCACATATAAAAGCACCCCACTATTCAAGAGAGGAATGAACCCCTTTCTTTTTTTTAATTAAATTTGACACTTGAAGGATTAAGTTGCACTTAGTAAGTTTGAAGGTGACACCAAACTTGGCAGGGGGGAAGCCAGAGCAGGGTTGCTGTTTCAGAGGGACCTCAAGAGGCAGGAGGAATGGGCTGTCAGGAGCTTTATGAAACTTAACTAGGGCAAATGCAGAGTCCTGCATCTGGGAAAGAAGACCCCCTTGAAACAATGCAGACAGTGGGCTGACTAGCTGAGGCACAGCTCTGGCAAAGACTCTGGGGCCCTCAGGAAACTGTAACCTCAACATTAGCCATCAATGTTTCCTGGCAGCATCATCTGAGTATTCACTGGAGCAGGGCTGGTAGGTTGGGAAAAGTTATTACCCCCCTATACATGGCACTCCACAGACCACACTTAAGTACTGTGTGCAGTTTGGGTCTCAGTTTAATAAGAAAACAAGGGCATGGTTTAGAGGAAAAACACCGTCAAACTCCAGAGAACCAGCACAATGGGGGATCTGTCCTGTAAGGTGAGGCTGAGGGAACTGAGCTTGCTTAGCTGGAAAAGAGGTGGCTTGGAGGGAACTGATAGCAGCCTGCCAGTACATCTGAGGAGAAGATTGAGCAGGAGGATGGGCATATTGCAGACTTTACTTCCAGTAGGAGAAACATAATATGAAACCAACGAACATGTACAGTATGGTTTGTCTAATGTAACTGCATAGAAATTTTTTTACAAAATCACTGTACTATAAATCTTTGCTGACTTTTAGGCAGTGTTAGTGTCTAGGGAGTCCTCAGATTGTTAGTAACATGGAATATCTAATTTTAATTCAAAGAAGTTGATAGGAATCCAAAAGAAAATATTTCTGAAAGAAGCCCTAGCAAAACATTCACATAGATATAAAATAACTTGTCTTTTCTCTGGAAGCTTTGAGCAGCAAACTGTTTTCTAGCAGAAAAATAGCTGAAAAAAGAACTTAAACTAGAATTAAAAAAAAAACAAACCAAAACAAACCAGATTTCCCATTTCCACTGTGTCTTCATTTAATATTCTTGATGTTAATAAATTATTTCAACGGCATGTAATAACAGTAGATTTCTGTAAGACAAGAGCAAATTTTCATTTAAAGTAAGACCATCCATTATAATCAGAGACAGGGTACTTGAACTGAAGATCACCACTCAGTTAAAATAAAAAATAATGGAAGTGGCATCTTTAATAGAGATGTCATATGGATACATGAAAAGTGGTGCATATTTCAAATGTTTCTATTAGTCATGTATAATTTTAGATTTTAGAACTTAAACCCTTTACTCTTTTTTAGTTTGCATGGGACACTACCTCTATATTTTTATGTGAGACAGAATCCATAAAGCAATTTAACTGTACACTTTATATGAGAACAAACCACCACTGAAAGAAATATGCACTAAACCCACAAAAGGCAATTATAAATGCAAGTAGGGAGACAGAACAAAGTTGTCATTGATTTTAGGCACTCCTGCAACATATCAAACTAAGAAAGAGCTTTGAGTTGTCTATGAGTATCAGTGTGACCCTTGCACTAAGTATCAAAAACTTGGGCACTTGCGAAACAACAATAAATTAAAACCCATACATTTGTGCCTCCATTTTTTGGTACAGATTTGTAAATAAAAAAAATTGCTGTCTCACACTGATGATTTTCAGAGGCTAACACAGAATTTTGCAACTATGTGTTCAGGATTATGGATCATAACAAGCTTATGGAGAAGTGAAAAAAAAAGTACAAGTACTTAGTCATCAGAAGCCTGTAGTGAAGCAAAATAGAGTAGGAGTATTTATCAAGGTTTTCATTTTTATTTGTCTGTTGATCATATTACACTATCTTCTACTTATTTATTGTCACAAAGAAGGATATAAATCATCAAGAATCTTAATAACATTTTTTAAAAATGTGGTTAAATTCCTGCCCACATAAAAGACCATTTTGTTCTTCATGACAGTGCCCATTCCTGTTGATTCAACTGCTGGGATTTTTTCAAACACAATCTACAAAATTATCACCTTACTTTAGAACAAACATATACTGCAGATGATTCACCATTAATTTAATGATTAGTTGGCTCTTCTAGGAGCAAGTCTGTTCACAATATATTCTAGTACCTATTTATTGGTTTACTAGCATGTAAAATAACTAATGATTATTCCAGAGATGCTCAATGAATGCCTCTTTTTCCAAAAGAGGGTGCCAAGATGACATTTCAGAAAGACAGAAGGAGATAGCACCAGGACCCAAAGGTATACATTAAAGCTTTCTAAATAAATGAAACAACAAAATGGTATAATGTCTCATTATAATCTATATAGGAAAACTGGAAGGTGGCAAATATAATCTATTTTAAGGAAATTGCTAGATCCTGGGCAGAACAGTTCTGTAACCTTGCACTACAACAGAATTGCTTAAAATGATATCTGAAGAGCATTGTAGAACTATACGAGTAGTTACAAACATCACAACAGAGAAAAATCAACACAAAACCCCCAAAGCTTCTGCATTTTGTGAAAAATTTTAGAGCATATTGGCAAGTTCAGGATAGAAGAAGCAAACTGATTTTTATTATTTGGCTTTTAAAAGAAGTCTTTAGTAAAAAGTCTTACAGAATGTTATGAAGGAAAGTAAAAAAAAGATTAAGGTACAGCACAGCAGTAGAAGGCCAAACAGTTAGCTGCAGACAAGAATCACAGTAGAAGCCGGGAAGTACTCCCTGTCCCTACAGCTGGAAAAAAAAGCACACATTCCTAATCCCATCTAATCAAGCTCTGTTTGAGTACAGTACAGCGTTAGAAATACTTAGAATGTTTGCATTACTCGTCTGTATTGATACTAGATGTATAGGAATATGACATAAGAGCTATAACTGTTAGAGTACTCTGATTTCTCTTGTTTTGCAAGAAAATCATAAATCGTATTTTGGATTGAAATGAGAGCAAAGAAAAACATAGCCAGGACTACAGGCTGGTGTGATTCGTACACATAAAACCATCTCTGAGTTGCTTCAAAATCTAATCCAAGTTCAGGAAGAGACCTTCAGCGAGTCCAAATTTCAAGTGAATAATGAGAACTAACAATTAAAAAGAGAAAAAATAAAAATAGAGAGAGTGGGTGATTATAACTCTGTAAGATGCGTTGTCCAGACATTCTTTCAACAAACTAATTAAACACTCTGTTAGTATTTAATTTTTTTTTCCCTATTTTGAAACTTTTCTTAGCTTTCCCTTTTTCACTGACATTAAAAAGTATTTATTTAGATACAGGCTTGAAATTCGGTGTAAAAAGCGTGTGTGGGGGGAATAATTTAAAAATGCTATGTTTAATCATGTCCAGACAGTAATTCTAAGCTTTCACTCTATTATGCTTGCAGAATTAGAAGAGCTATATAATTCTATCCACTCAACATGACACTGCTCCATGGAAATGTGTAATTACATACTTATGGTAGTATGCTCTTTATTTACAGATAGGAATCTCTGATTAAACTAATTTTAATTAAAAGCATCATGGATGTTCAGTTTGGCTAAGTGATCTCTAACCTGGTCCTCTTCTACCAAAGGAAAGTCTTCTTCTCTACAGATCTTTTCTCTTACCTTCAGGGTCCAGGATTCATGAGAGCTGGTTTTAGCACTAAAGATCAAAGCAAATAAGGCATTCAATAACTCCATCTTCTCTGTGTTTTCCACCACTAGGGCACACAGATCATTCATCAGTGAGCCCACATTTTCCCTAGTCTTCCTTTTTTCTATTGAATTACTGAAAAAAACCCCCACCTTTCTTGTTGTCTTTGATGCCCCTTACAAGATTCAATTCCAGGTGGGCCTTATCTTTCCTCATTGCATCCCTGCCACTCTTGTTTTCCACATTCTGTAAAACTCCTTCAATTTGAATTTTTCCAGAAGACCCTTATTTATCCATGCAGTTCTCCTCAGCTTGATTTCTTACTCATAGGGATGCATCATCTTGAGCTTGGAAGAAGTGTTTGAATACTGACCTGCTGACCAGCTCTCATGGACACCCCTAGAGCCCTGACCCATGTTATTCCACAGAGTAGATATTTGAAGAGGCTAAACTTAGCTATTCTGAAGCCCAGGGTTGTGATCCTAGTTCTTTACTTCTTCCACACAGGATACCGAACTGCATCTCATGGTCATTACAGACAAAGTTACCCCAACTTTCACATCCCCACTAAGTTCTTTATTTGTTAACACAAGATCCAGCTGTGCACCTCTCCTTATAGGTTCTTCTACTACTTTTATCAGAAAGTTATCCTCAATGTTCTGCAGGAGTCTCTTAGGCTGAGTGTGTCTAGCTGTGTTACCTTTCCAGCAAATCAGGGTGGTTAAGTCCCCTGTGAGGACCAGGGCCTGTGATTGTGAGGCTGCTTTCAGCTGTCTGTAAAAGGCCTCACCTACCTCCTCATCCTGATCAGGTGGCCTGTAGCAAATACCCACAACAGTGTCACCTAGGTTAGACTGTACCTTAATTCTTACCAATAAGCTCTCAAGAGGTTCTTCATCCTCTCCTAGACAGAGCTTGGTGCATTCCAGGTGCACTTTCACATAAAGAGGCACTCCACCACCCTGCCTTGCTTGCCAGGCCTATCCTTCCTGAACAGTACGTAGGCATGCATGACAGCATTCCAGTTGTATCAGCTATCCCACCATGTCTCAGTAATTGCGATGGGATCATGGCCCTGTCACTATGCACAGATCTCTAGTTCTTACTGTTTGTTCCCCGTACTGCATGTGTTACTGTACAGGCATTTCAGAGAGGTGGTTAAGTATACAGTTTTCCCTGAAGGAGAGTGGGAGCATATACCAGAGTCATACATAGCCCCAGGATGGTTTGCCTTCTGGTTCTTGTCTTTGGAGATATCTAAGGAGCATTTGTGGCAAGTCTGGTTAACCTGACTTATTCCCCAGGTGGATGCATTGATATGAGCATTTCCATTTTGGACTCCCCCCCCTAAATCCTTCAGTTTAAGGCTCATTTCACTAACCTGGCCAGCCCGCTACCAAAGACTATCTTACCTTTTCCAGACAGGTGTATCCCATCCCTGTCTAACAGGTTATACTCATTGAAGAATATCCCATTGTCATAAAAAACCCAAAGCCCTCTTGATAGCACCAGCCACTAAGACAGAAGTTGATCTGCATTACACATCTATTTCTGGCTACCCTATTTCCTCCAACTGGTAAGACTGAGGAAAAGATAACTTTTAACCATTTTTTTTTTTTACCTGTACCCCTATGGCTTTACAGTCCTCCTTGATTCTGCTCAGCTTCTGGTATGCTGTGCCATTCATGCCCACATGAAAGAGGAACAGGGGATAGTAGTCCATGTTTTTGATCTGTTGTGGTACCGTTTCAGTAATGTCTCTGATCTTAGCTCCCGGGCGGCAGCGGACCTCTCATGACTCTGGCAGGTCAGCAGATGGTGCCTCAATGCCCTTTAACTGAGAGTCACCCACTATGAGTACTCGTCCTTTCTCTTTGTGGTGTTTACTATGTGCTGCTTTTACAGTCATTTCCTGCAGCCCTTGTCCGTGGGTGCCTGTGGCTGTTAAAAATCTCATCTGTTTGTAGTTGTGATTACAGAAGGTGGAGACTGAAGGGGAGTCCTGCTTTTGAGGGCCAGTGGTATTCATGTGCCTCATTCATTGTGGTGTCCTTGACAGGAACATGATTGCAAAACTGCCTATCTATCTCCATCTCAGCTCTACTGGTATTGCACAGCCTTTCAATGGTTTCTTGTAACTCTGCCACCTGATGTAACAGGTCATTAACCTGTGCATAGCTTGTACAAGAACTGACCTTTTAACGAGGAGCAGGGCTTGGGCAATTGCTACAGCCTGCTGCCTGGACTGAGGTCTCTTTTGGTACCAGCTGTCTGGGTTGACACATCAGACATCACTGGGGTGCTCTCAGAAGAAGGAAGCGATTTTAGTCCTGAGGCAAATACCCACCATTTGGTTAGAGCCTCTACTCTCAGCTGTGGACCTACAAGGAGATAACAGTGCCCCCTCTGCAGCTGAGGAGCTGCTGCAATGCCGCCCCGGCTGCCGTGCTCGCGCTCCCCAGGGCAGTTGGACGGCGGAGGGACGGCCGCCGGTAGCGCTGGCTCTGCCCACAGCGCCTGAGCTGACCGACCCTGGCAATGGGGAGCCGCTCTCCCGGCTTCCAAAAGCCCCCAAAAGAGCTAAAAAGAGCTAAAAAGAGCTTTTTGTCAACACGTTTTGTCGTGATTTCGGCTCCCCAGGGCGGATTTATCCCACTGGAGCTGGTCCCTCGGCGAGTGAGCGCCCTCGCGTGCGAGCTGCGGTGCACCAGTTTGTCCGCTCTGCTGCCCAGGCGACGCCTTGCGTAACATCCATTCGCTGCTTGTTTACTCAGCGCTCCTGAACGACTACTTCTATGGAGCGGATGGTCTCAGCCAGTGCTTGTGGGCGTGGCTACGCCTCGTTCAGGTCTACCGCTCCTAGTGCTGCTCCGCCCGGGCCGCCTCAGCAGGCCGCCCATAGGCTGCCGGCGTCCAGCACAGCCCAGCTGCTTTCCTGGCTTCGAAAAGCCCCCAGACGTGCCCCTCCCTGCCCCTTTTCACCGCGGTTTCCTTCCCCGGAGCGGACTTGCCTGCTCGGGAGATGGTCTGCTTGATGAGTGACCCTTGGCGTGTTTACGCCTTGTTTAGCTCTGCCGTCGGTGGTGACGGTCCCGCCCGGGACGCCTCAGCAGCCCGCAGCTCAGCAACTTCAGTGGAGTTTCCTCACTCAGGTATTTGGAAGAAGGAAATTTATGGTCATGCATATTGCTTTGTAACAGACTTATTAAACTTGGCTTAAAAATTGGTCCATCAGCTTTAAAATGAACCATCAGCCCCTGGTCGAATGGAAGATGTCTGTGTCAGAAGTCTGTACACTTAATGCCTTGCAAATTTTCCCAGCCATCTCTAGCGCACTCTCTTTTTTTTTTTTTTTTTTTTCTCCCTAATCTGAGAGAGGAAGTATTAAAAGTGAGAGTTGCTATGTATGAATCCATATTCAGCAAGATTAAGCTGCTGTGGAGCATTTTTGACACACAGATAGGCATAGGTTCATTTGCCTATGGAGGTATCAAAATGCTACCAAAGGCACTTCCCTGCTTTCACAGTCCAAAGAGGAAAAGTAGGGAATTTTGTCCCTAAATTTGTGAACATGGTTTAGAGTTCCTCTGAATTATCTGAGGAAATGCTGTTTATAACTGTTAATCACAGCTTTTGTGGGCTTAGAAGATAAAATGGGTTCTGAAAGGGGAAAAAACAAGCAAACAAAACAACAAAAAAAACCTAAACCAAACAAAAAAACCCAAACAAAAACGTTCAAGTCGTTAATTCTTTCAACAAAAAACAGTGAGGTTTAAATGGCTTATCACTGGAGCAGTAATTAAGTTTTACAATTCTAGGAGAAATGTTAGAATTGAACCGATCAGAAATGAGATACTAGACATAAAAAAAATAAAAAATAATAATAAAAAAAAAAATTAAGAATTTGGGCTTGAATTGGTAGGGCCATAAGGTATGTAACACTGAGGAAGAGAGTTAACATTTGTTGTTAAAGTGGACCATAAAGTCATCATTAACCCTTAGGTTTCTGTGGAAATGTCAATGTAGTAAAACTCAGTGTGAAGGAAGATGTTATTTCTGTAAGATGCACAAATGCCACCAATGTCATTGTGCTGTGCTAAACTGTCCCTGGCCCTCAGGCCCTTGTGATTTCTTTGTTTCCATGTTGCAGTCATGGATTGCATTAATTGTTCACCAAATTAAAATTTTATTTTCTCATGTTTCAGACATGAATTATATATTCCATAAGTGGAGTGTAACCTTGTTTTATTTTGGTAACTTGGTTTCTTTCTTGATTTTTAGTACTACACAACATGTACAATAAAAAGATCCTTGAATAAAGGAGAGTCTGAATTGAGTGACTAGTGGTTCTGTTGTTGGACAATGGATTAAAAGTTAAGAAAATTGTTTTCTGAAATGTTAAGAGGAAAAAATTTGAAAACAAAGTTTCAAAAACCTTTTTCATTTTTTATTACCTTTAGTGAGATTTTATGTGAACAGAATTTACAGTACCTTATTCAAGATCAAGATTCTTTATCTTCACTTAGGTACAGGATATTGCTCCTTTATTTTTGCATGTGCAATGAGTACAGATAAAGGTGCTTCAATTTCTTGCTTTTTGCATCAGGAACTTGATCCAAGGCCAGCTCAGTGAAAATGCTCCTAGTGATTTCAGTGGCTTTGGATTAGACTTCAGTTCTTTTGTGACTGGATTGAAAACCAATGTATTTAACTCTTTGGAATTTTATTTCCCTAGTTTCATTTAGAAGATTTTGTTTAGTTCTTTTCCTGTTGCAATTCAGGAAATTATTCAAATAATTTAACCTATTTCCCATTTAACATATTCTGTTATCAGCTCTCAAGATAATTAAATACTCAATATAAATTTGGGCACTTAAAATGACAAAAATATCTGATATTATATAAGATAAATAGCTGATAAGAATAATGAAGGAAACAGAAAAGCAGAAAAAAAAAATTACAAGGATAATTCAAACTGCTTCATCTGTAAAAAATAAGAATTTAATGAAGCCGATATTCAAAAACGTTCTCACTTCTTAGTGTATAAACATTTTTTTCACATTGATTGTCTTTTTAGTAACATTCTTAGGACACTACTTGAAAAGAAAATATGTGAATATAAGTAGTTTCGTGAAACTCTTTCTCAGCTCCTAGAAAAAACAGTTCACCTACAGACCTCAGCTTGGTAGTGTGGTACTGAAAGGAATGTTTAATCAAGTGTATGATTTGTCAAGAAAAACATTTTCAAAGCTTAGGAGAGTCATTCCCTATAAATGATAGGTTGGGTCTCTTATATGGAACATGCCCTTAGAATAAGTTTTGTAAAATACCAAGATCTAGAGCCAGCAAAGATAAGTAAGAAAGTGATATGGTATTGATCTACTTTATTTGGACAGTATTCTTTCAGATGAAAATGCCACAATAATTTGGGAAAATTTCAGGCTGATTATTATAGTGATTCAAGCACACAGAAAGTGCCACCAGTGAAAGAATTGTTGCATCCATCCTAGACATTTACATGTATGGAGATTAATTGTTCCCCAGAGCTACTGGACTCTCTCCATTTACTAAAGAAAAATCTCAGTGGATAGATTAAATGGAATGGTCAGATCTTAGGAAGAGAAAATTAGGCAAATTGAGATCCACACTGGAAATTTATTCAATTGTTTGGAGTGTCTCCTAATAACTTATTAAATAAGCTGAAAGAGAAGAATTACATATACTTTTGTATGAAAAGCAGAACTGTATGTACCTGTTTGTGAAATATGAGAATATTTTTTTCAGGAGTTTATTAATTCATTTCAACTTTGAAAGGTTTTATGTAGTTTATATTAATTATACAATATTTCTTGTTATCAAATTTTGGTATCCTAACAAAGATGGGGGGATGTGTGGAAAAAAAATCCAAAAGCAACAAAAATGCCAGGAATTATAAAGAGAAAGAAATGACATGATCTAAAATTAATAACAACATTAGAGGAGAAAGAAAATACTATGTAATACTAAAAAATGGATTAGGGGGTATTGATGCAGAGCTGTGAACAGCTATCTCAGTTAACTATCTCTGATGAAGGTTTAGTGCCAACACATCATTGAACGCTACAGCCGAGAGTCCCCAAATGGACTTCAGCATTCAAGCAAAAGAGAAAGATTTATGGAAAGGATTAAGGTAAATCAAGTGAGACAGAAACAAATGCAGAATTCAAATAATCAAATCTTTAAAGATCATGAAAACATTTTGGGTCTGGATTGGGGAAGAAAAAGAAGACATAAGAACTAAAAAAAGTTTTTCAGTCATTTTAAGGAAAACAATATTAATCTGGACATTAACATGAAGACATAAAGGTCATTTTAATCAATATTTTTGTTATGTCATACGGGAATGTTCACAGTTAATAAAATACCAACAAGGCTTACTCTGGCAGGTGTGGAATTATGTCCTGAAAACAAAACAAAGTCTTGCAAACTGTTGGTATGTTATGTGTCAACCAACAATAATGATCTCTGTAAGTGTTAAAGGGCTGAGTGGACTGTCAAAAGTAAGAGGATTTTACAAGTGATGAAGAAGTCAAATTTACTGTTGTGCTGCTGCTATAAGAAGCACATTTACAGATAAGCAATGGATGTATTTGAAAACAATATGGGCATAAAACCATATTGTTTCCCAAGACAGCTTAACAGAGAAGGAAGTGGAAATTTTATTATCTGAGCATAAACCCTATGTCCCCAAGGACATATCTTGACCAGATAAAATGTGCAAACCAGAAAAATCTTCTTTAAAAAGCAAAAGAGTACTTGTAACTAAAGACAATCAGGATTTAATCTGTGGTTTGGAAGCGTTCTTAATAAACAACAGCTGAAAATGTTATATTGGTGGACAGGAAAAAAATTAGTAAGATCATAATCTTGTCCAGTCGAGAGAATTTCTAAAGAAAAAACTAACCATCTTATTTGGAAGAACAAACTCTGAATGACTCTTGAAATCTGATTATAGGACTAGAAATTTTTACTTTGAAATAAGGAACAGAGTGCATTCCAAATAAACTCTGCCATCTGACACAGGTGTATGTGTGTGTGTATATATGAATGTAAACAGTCTCCACTATTGAATAGAATACATAATTTCTGAAAGCAATTGCAAAAAACATTCACAAAGCAAAATGTGTCAAAACCAGTTTGACATAGACATGTCTCCATCTGTCACAGCAAACACTTATAAATAGTGAATAATTAACATACAAAAATTGGACCAGTTTTGTTTCAGTGAGCCCCGGCCTATGAGCTGTATGTAGCTACTTCTTACTTTGTGCTCATGAGAACTTATGTCTTTTTTTTTGTAGTGTGAGAACTTTTTCACCTTACGATAGAAATCAGCTACTGAAGCTACAGATCCCAGACATACTGATAAACATCAGTACAGTTGATGTTAGATGTGATCATGTCCAGGATTCATTCCACTGTCTTTAAATAATGGCTGAAGGAACTCAATAGTACTTTGGAGCTTTATGAAAAACAAACTATAAGAAAGATCACAAATGCGTTATGAAGCCATCTAGGAATATACATCTATGCAGAAAGGCAACAAAGACGACAGGTAAGTCAAAGTACAATTTTGAGTCAAAAATGGATTTTGAAATTGACATTTTTCTTTACAGGTTATGATAGCACAAACCATTTAAATTCTGAATTAAGCTTCTGAAAGCAGCTTTGTTGGTATGTGGTGTGTGTGGACTGAGTATAAAATCACAACTGCTACATATAAGGAAATGAAAAGTTTTGACTACCTACTACTCTGTGTGTGGACCTGGTATCTCCAATACTGACTGGTTTGGGTTTTATATAGTATGCACTGGTTTTATTTAAGGTTATGAAGACATGCTATTGGTTTTGGTTTTTTTTCCATTGCTTTCTTTTCAAAACCAGCAGAAAAGAATAGCAATGCATGATGAGTGAACTAGAAATGACATGATTCACCTATTTCTGCTCTCATAACCATTTAATACATGTTCACTTATGTTCTAAAATTTCTGAGGTTATATAAAATCTGTTTTCCTATCATTTCCAGAAGCTTGAAGACTATTGACCACAATTAGATGGTAAATGTCAAAATTATCAACACTGATTAAACACTTAAATATATTGAACATTTCTGAGATATACATCCACACAGTTTCATGTGATTTCCTGTCTTCTCTTTTGCAGTTCATGTATAAAGAGTAGACACAATTGACCTACTTTCCGTTGAGTATATAGACACAATTGATCCAGCTTTCCTTAGCTCATTTCTATGGACCTGTTTCCTTGTTATTGCAGGATCATATTGTTTCCTGAGTACCTATGAAGCTTAAGCCTTTTGTAAGAAGTTAGTTCTTTCCTCCAAACCAGTGCTAGCCTCTTTTACGTGGTGTCTCTTTCAGTTTGAAATGTGTTAATATGCTGTCTAAAAAGAGTTGGAGGAGGGCAGACAGAGGTAAACAAAAAATGAAAAGCTATTTGATCTTTAGAAAAGATGGCAGATTTATTGTTGCTTTCAATTAACTGCCACTCATTTAAATCCAGATTTTATGCTATGTTGGATTGCTCATACTTGTATATGAAATATCAGACCTAACTTCAGGCTTATTGATTTTATGTGATCTAGAATCGCCATCGCTATATGTTGTCATCACCTACAATAATTCCTAGAACTGTAGCTCTTAAAGGCAGAAGTGACCTTTATTATCAGTCAGTCTAATATCCTACATAATAAGAACCATATAAAGTCAAAGAGCAAGGCATTTATCTGTCTCAATAGCTTGTACTCCAACCAAAATAATAGCTAATGGTCTATCTTAATATGAACTGAAGATCTGAGTTAGCTGGAACTCCCTGTGTAGTTCATTAGCAGTTACCTTTTCTCCGATTGACAGTTCCTAGATGAAGCTTTTAATGCTACAGAACTTACTGCTTCAATTTGTATATTGTTGATGCAGGAAACAAGTGTCTTTACTTGTAGATTCAACTGGGAGAGCAAGGAATGAATACACATGGAAAAATTAAGTGCTTTCTCCAGCCTTAGTTTGTGGAAGCTAAATTCTGGTTGCTATGCAGGAGAAGACTAGCACCTCAATTATAGCATTCTTTGAAATCCTGCCAGCTGTTTATTCAAGACCTGACGAGTATATAGATGTTTGAAGCCCAAGTGTGTGAATGAAGCAGTGGTATAGATAGGAGGAATAAGTATGTTAGGAACTGGGGACTCTTCTGAAGGAGGAATCTGCACAGGTAGTGTGGCCTGACAATCGTAATGGAGCCAGGTAATGAAAATGAAAAATGTTGAAGATTAATACTTTGAACAATGAGAAGGGAGAATCTGAGAGAAAGCAAATACATGCAAAAGAGCGAGCACCTGGTTCAGAGTGACGCAACTGCAAGTTGGAGGTGGCTTGTGTCCTGCCTCTCACCAGAGGAACAGGGACAGGAAGGATGTAATAAGGGCTACTGTAATGATTAGGCAAGTAAATCAAGCATGTGACTATTCACATTCATGAAAGGGAAATACAAAAAGATGGGCAAAAACCAAAACATATAAAGAAGTCCCGAAAGTGTAAAGTTTACTAATAGACTGAAGGCTGGTTTT
>JANHGN010149404.1:0-14572 GCA_024605025.1 Megaceryle maxima | reverse complement strand
TATTTTTGGAAAGAGGTTTTTGAAAGCAAAGAGGCCCTCGGTGTTGTTGTTGCTTTGGTGGGGAGAGGGGGGGGGGGTTTTTTTTCCCCCCCCCCCCCCCCCCCAAAAACAGGAATATAGTGGATCAAGAAATTTATCCAACTTCTACTTCTGAATATTCCAACTATTAATGAATATATTGAGCTGATGATGGGGTTAGTGATGCATTGTAGAAATGTTACAATTTCAGATAGCCCTGCTCCGTTCATGTAGCGATAATGAAGAAGGCTGTATTATGGATAATTTAGATAATCTGCAGGGAAACTAAAGCACTGACTGTGAAGGAGAATGTGGCATGTTGTCCCCCTAGGCCGTGGAGCACTCCATTTGCTGGAATAGCTCCTAACTGCTATTTAGTGGGCAGCTAGTGGAAAATAAAATTGCTTCAGGCAATTGAGAATCTTATTCTGTATTATTAATGTTTGCAGTCTGGGTGAAGAACAGGGTAAACTGATGCCATTAGTACTAAGGGAGGAAAAACTTGATATTTTCATCTAGCGAAGTTTCTTCTGGGGGTGGGGGATTGTTTGTCTGAGCTGGGGTTTTGTTGAGGGTGGAGGGAGGTGGCATTGATGGTGGGTAGAAGTAGTAGCCAAGATGTCTGTTGCTGCTTCTTCAGGCAGTGGTTTCTGCTATCTAATGGTCACCCACAAGTGTCTTTTTGGTCAAGGTGATAATCCCTGGTTTGCATGAATTTATGAAAGACATAAATTGGAGACGTTTATGGGAAACATGAGGTAGCAGAAGTGCATGTTGTAAGAGGAATGTTTCACACCCTGGAAGCTGGCCAGGTTCGCCATGGCATGCTGAAATCCGCTGGGGAAATGAGGATGCAGATTGTGTGTGCTGGGAAGTGGTGGGATTAGCACGGTAGGTTTCCACTAAGGAAATACTAAAGCTTTCACATTCTCTGGTTTGTTTTGGGACGTTTTTTGTTTGCTTGCTTGGGGTGGGTGGGTTGGTTGGTTGTTTTTTAAAGAAGCTAAAATAAAGCCAGCTTTAGGGTGTTGAGAAAATGAAATGTTATTAATCTATATTTTAAAAAAACAAAACAAAACACAAACCAAACTTTTAGTTGATCTGGGAATCCATGTGTCTGCTTATATGTAAAAATCTTACAGCATATGTATTATTATTAAATATGATGGTAAGAGGAAAAACAAAATAATGATGTATAAAAAGATACTGGAGTCTAGGAGGGTTATGGAAGAGCCCAACAGGAAACCTTTTCTTCCAGGTTCCCCACACACTAGCCCTGGAGGAGACTTTTGTCTCTTAAAAATAGATATCCCTCCAGACACCACCTGGATTAAGAGTCTGCATGAATTGACCAAGAAGGGAAAGCAGTGTGTGTTAGAACATGTGAATAAGAGTGAGTGAACATGCAGATAAGTACTGAATAAGGACAGCAGAGTTTGTTTCTTTCCCAGACAGAGGTCTGGGAAATAGCTGAAATCGCTCGGCTGGGTGGTGTCTGTTTGTTTGATTGCAAATAAGCACACATCATACAGGGCAGACCCCCTGTCCCAGACAGACCTCCAAGATTTTCAGAATCAATATAATTCTTTGGAGATCTTGTTGATCTGGGATTAATCCATAACTACCAATTGCATTGTTTAATTCTAAATTCTATGTGATTTAATTTTAAATTAAGCGGATTGAGCAGGCACATGCAAATGTTGAAAACCCCATTAGCAGATGAGAGTTGGAGAGCATATGAAATTAAGGTTCTTAAGTGGTAGAGCAAAGCCAGAAATCTGTATGTTGGGATTGCTGGGAAGCAAAAAGCAGCAAACTGCAGCTTCTGTTAGATCCTGAACCTAAACCAATTAGGTTTTGTCTGGGAGAACATGGAGGAGGAAGATGAGAAGAACTCTACATCCAAAAGCTATCAGGGAAAAATAATTGGGTGACAAGTGAGATAACAGCTACATGTCATGATGAGAGCTTTTATTTGGATTCTCCCTGGTTTGGTTTTGAAGTGTCATGGAATCACAGAATTGTTTTGGTTGAAGAGACCTTTAAGATCAAGTACATCCATTAACCCAGCACTGCCAGGGCACCATTAAACCATGTCCCTCAGCACCACATCTATACAGCTTTTAAATACCTTCAGGGATGGGTCCATAGGCAATAGATAGTAAACAAATGCCCAGCTATGAAGCGAACAGTTGGTTTTCTCCCTTTTGCACCCTTGCCACAACAGGGATAAGGTTGCACTGTCTAATTATTTCTTTGCCGCATTTTTTGCCATTTGAGTAATTTCCTTTGGTGCATTGGCCATGGTACATTGTGCCATTTTGCAGAGCCTCATCTGTTGTGTAAGTGTAAATGTACTTGAAATACAATTCCATTCATCCCTGATTTTTAGTACTCCCTTCTACCATCATACCTTTTGATTTTTCTGTTTGGAGAGGACTGTTTCTGAACTTATTGCAGGATATTTTCACTTGTAAATCCTGCACTGATTTCATTTTATATTCCCCCCTCTCCATTAAGCTATATGGCTTTACTTTTAGGGCATATTGTTTGAATTCTTTTTTTTGAGGACCGAAATGTCTTTAGTAGAATTCCAGAGAGTAATTCCACTTTCTAGCCAGTGTTGCATTCTAAAGTTGATTTGAGGAGGCCTGCAAAACAAAATTTTTCTCCCATCTAATTACTGGTCCATGGTGTGCTGCATGCCCAGTCAGATAAAGGCCAGCTGAGAAGTCTCAGGACTGTAACAGAAGGAGCAGACACAGCTAATGGTGGTTCAATAAGACATCAAACCACTGTCTGCTGATGAGATTTACCTCCTCCTTTTTCTTCAGGGAAAAAATGATCCCTGATGTTCTGGATGCTGCTGTGCCTCTCTCTAGTCTCAGCTTGCTGTGCATGTACAGTATTCCATGCTAACAAACACAGCGGTTGTACATCCACTGACTGTCCTTTGTCTCTAATTTGCTACGGGAGCAGGGAGGAGCGTTGCTGCCTCTTGACAAACAGAGCAGCTGTTCCAAAGATGAATGCTGAACTTTCTGTTGGGAATAGGTCTCCACACCTCTTGAGGTAGGTTGTGTGGCCTGTAACATAGATTAAATCATGGCTAAAAATGAAGCTGCAGAGGCAAGAATCCTCTTCTGCTGATATTGATGGAGGAGAGTTGACTGGTCCTATCCTTTCAGCCACAAAACTACTTGGAGCCTTTCTGATGGTTTCTTCCAGTGCCCAGAAGAAGCCTTAGGAACCCACAAGCAGCATTAACTACAATGGTCTTTGATGGCCAAAGACCAGCTTTCCTCACCTTAGGTATTTATTGACCGTTCTCTCTTTTCACAGAATAGTTGAGGTTGGAACAAACCTCTTGAGACTGCTTAGTCCAGCCTCTCCAATTAAAGCAGGATCAGCTGGAGCAGGTTGCTCAGGACAGCGTGCAGTCAGGTTTTGAATATTTCCAAGGAAGGAGAATTTACAACCTCCCTGGGCAATCTGTTGCAGTGTTTGACCACCTTTGCAGTAAAAGCACTGTTCTTGTTTGTTCACATGGAGTTGCCTGTGCCTCAATTTGTGCCTGTTGCCTCTCACCTTCTCACATGGCACCAGGTCTGGCTCCATCGCTTTTTAAGCCCTCCCACTGGGCATCTATAAGCTTTGATGAGATCTTACCCACAGTGAACCTTCTCCTCTTCAGGCTGAAGAGTCCCAGTTCACTCAGCCTTCCCTTGTGTGAGCTACTCCACTCCCATTATCAGAAAGCCCATGCCTTGTGTTGGGGCATCCAGAACTGGAGCCAGCAACTCAAAGTGAGGCCTCACCAGTGCTGAGCAGAGAGGAGCTCACCCTCCCCAACCTGCTGGCAGTGCTTTTCCTAATGCAGCCCAGAATGCTGTTTTCTCCCTTTGTGGCATATGAACAAATGTAATTTCTAATCTTATAAATGGGGAATAATGCTTGAATGTTAAAGATAAAAAGACTTTCAACACAAAATAGCACTTAACTTATGGGTATGGAGAAGTATATTTAAGCTGCTGTGTAAGTACTATGTCAGTAACGGGGAACGAGGCATGACTTTGGTAATGGTTCATGTCCTGTTCTGTGCTGAAATCATTGGGTAAAATAAAAATAGTGACAAAATAAGCTAAAATTACATTTCTTCCCTCTTACTCCCCTCCTTTCCCCTTTTTTCTTTTTTCTTTTTTTTTCTTTTTTTTTTTAAGCTGAAATGAAACAAATCACTTGTGGGAGGGAGGAAATATTGGGGATTTTTGTTGAAATATTTGTTTTCAGTAAAGCCAGGACATTGTTTTCATTAGCATATTGCTGTTTTGATTGCTGAGGGGGGAGATTGGATCTGGGAAGAGGACAGGGGACGTGGTGCAGTTACAAACCTTACAATTGTCCATCCCAGAACTGAGCTTACATGGGGCTTGGTAACCTCAGACAGACAGTGCCTCTCAGGAGCTTGTGTAAGGCAGGACTTTTTTTTGTCAGTCTGAATTTAAAATCCCCATTACCAGCAAAGCTGGTAAAACTGGCAGTCAGCCTACAAAGTGTTTATCTCGGAAGTACAAATCCTCTTCGGATTCCTTGTGGGCTACCACAAAATGAAAATCACCCTCACTTCCCTCAATTCTAGCCTATGCTAAGACGGCTCTTGAGGACAGGAAGGTTGTTGGTCGAGTGTGACTGCTGGTTGCCGCAAAGATTCAGGCGGTGGATGCTGATGTACAAAATTCAATTACAGAGAAGCAGGGAATATAGTCTGTTTTTCATCCAAATATGGTATTTAAGGTTTGAGGACATGCTTTATTTTTGCTCTTTAGATCATACCAAAGAGCAACTGTCCTGAGGTAGGATTTCTTTCCTTGGTAGGGTTACCGACTCCTTTAATCTCTCTGCAGCACGGGGTGTGCAGTCTCCTCGTTAGCCACAACAGTGCTGTCATTGCAGGGTGATCATAGAGGAAAATTATGCAGGAACAATTCTAAGCAAATAGTATCCCGCTCCAGTGCAGCACTCCTGTTTGAGTCTCTTAAACTCCTACGTACAAATATTATCACTGTATCAACAAAAAGCTCAGAGAAAATGTCTTGAAAATGCAATCCTGTAGAAGGGCCTTGGTGGGGGCAGGTAAGATAGCCAAGATACTCTGGTGAGATGATCTGTTACTTCTAGGCAGTGTGCAGCAACTGATCCACTGGGCTTTACAAGTCTGTTTAAATTAGATATATGCAGGCAGTGCATTATTTATAAACAAAACCATGAATAATTCAACATGCCTGGTCATAGCAGGTACCCAGCTTGTGTCAGAAGCCTGCACTAGATACTTGCTTTCAGAACTGGGAAGAGACTATCAGATAAGTCTGTTTTCCTTGTGAGCACCACTTTGCTCTTTCTGCTCTTCCTTCTGCGTTTTTCTAGTTTGGCTCTGTCTCTTGTCTGGGGCAAAAAAGCAGATGATGTGTTCTCTATGTTATTCCCTTATTCATCTGGAGATGACATGCTAAGTCTAAACCAAGTTATGTTAATATATTCAGGATCAATGCATTAGTTTCTTTTCTGTTCTGTTGTGATGAAGACAGAGGCGTATTCTAGGCAAAGATTTAGGAGCAGCATAGCATAGGGACAGGACAATGCTGCTGGCCAAACAAACCCAGCCTGCTGTGCAGCCCGGTCCCAGCTGTCCCCTGAGACTAGCTGTGGCCACCCAGCCTTGCTGGAAGGTGTGCCATGGCACCCTTAGGCTCAGATTTTCCATCTGCATGGCTTAGCCTAAATGTACTCACATGAGATGGTGTCTGTGTGTGAAAATTCAAACACCTGATGCAGAAGTGGGCCATGTGCGTGATGTGTGCGGACTGCGATCCAAACAGGGCCAACAAAAAAATCTGGCGTTGAGACTGCTGTGTTGTATAGTCACGCAGGGTGCTTTGCAGAGGTGTCAGCTCAAGGCCAGCTGCACTGGGAAGCTGAAATGCAGTTACTGCCAACACAACATTATTTCCCTGCCAAATTTTTCTTTTCTTTCCTTCAGTCCTGCCTTAGGGATATCTAAAATCCAGAGGCTGGAGAAAGTGTTCCATCTGCCTGCTCTTATCTCCTTACAGTCAGTGACCTGAGTTAAGGCCTTGTAGTAACAGGTTTGCTGCTGCTTGTTCTTCTCTGAGATTTGGACACTGAGTCCAGTGCAAGCAATGTTCTCTTCTAAATTGACCTGTCCATTCCGAGTCTGAGCCTGTTCCAAGTGAGCTCAATGCTGTTCTACTTGTTCCTGCCTGGTCCCAAGAGTAACCAGATAATTGCAGTCATATTTGCAAACACATCCTGCACAGTTCTGAAAAAAAAAATTCTTCAGAACAAATGCCAGGCTGGGGTGTTTCACACAGAAATAAATGCAGCAGAGATCTGCAGGTTTCCTGCAGGTGAAAATGCAAGTGGTCTATCTGTCAACAGCTGACAGTTACTGACTCACTGAAAAATTGTTGAGATACTCGACAGGGAACTAAAATACTAATCCACACTCCCTTATCTGTATGACTGCAGATAACATTATTTTCTGTATCTCAGGTCCCAATCTGTACATCTGCATAATAACAGCTCCCTAATGAAAGTGGTAATATGAAGGGAATAATGCACCAAAGGTATTTAGGCACCTGAGTAACGTGGTATGGAAGAGGGGGAGATTTAGTGAGATGTGATAAACACAGTACTTCTGCAACAGCTCCTGAGAGATCGCTTGTGGAGCCACTGAAATGCAGCAGTGAGGGGTGCGGCCAATTTACCATAGCGTGTCACAATGCTACAAGAGTTTAAGTACAAACCCTGGTTAAACATCCTGTAACATGCTGCACAGAACTGTTAGGCCAGATGTTTATAACAGCTCTGGGTGGAAATTTGCAAGTGCTCAAGATCTTGAGGTATGTCATAGGGTCTTGAACAACATCTTACTTAGTGAAGTGACTGAATAATGCTCTTGGGTGTTGCTTCAGGACTAATGAAGAGAGAAAACGCACTGTGATCAGTCAGGCATAGGTACCTGCTTGTCTCTTTATCTCCCACCCCACCCCAAGATCTCTTATCAAAACACTGACCTTAGCTGACATGTCTTAACAAGAAAAAAAAAAAAAAATCTAACAGAATCCCAGAAGGGTAGTAAATGGAATATCATCCATTCCATATATAAATAAAAATACAGAATGCATTTTTATTCCATATATAAATAAGAAATACTTAATATGATCTATAAAATAAGCATGAAAAGAAAGTATTCTTTAGCAGTATGGTGGTGCCCTTGGATGGGAATAAGCAGTAAGATCTGTTTCAAATCCTATGCAAAAAAACCCACAAACAAATCCAGACATACTAGTGTGAGCTCTTCATGATAGATTTTTCCTCTTTTGGCATCTTAATGACTGCTTGTAACTCCCCTGTGCACATGCAGTCAGTCAGTGACAGGATCATTTCGCCACTTCCCATTGTTTTGCTCTCTTAGAAAAGACAGGCTCTGTGCTCCAGTGAGAGGATTAAGCTCATTGTGGCAAAACTCCAGGAGATGAAAGCCTCACAGAATTTGCAGTATGTTCTCTAGATAGAAGCTTCACTTCTTGGTGGTATTGGGCTGTGAGGTGAAAATTCCTCCCAGGTACAGCAAATGATCAAAGAACTAAGTCCACTTCAGAATGCGTGACCTGAAGCAGAGGTGGGACATGGCATAAAAGGTTTACAAAGGGATGAGAAGTATGTGGTGTAACACCCAACACTGGTTACCAAGGGACCTCAGTTCTTCTGCTGTTGGTTTTGCTATAAGATTCTCTTTTGTCCTAGAAGGACAAACCAATAAGGGGAAGAAGAAATTCTGTTCCAGTGGTGACTTGCTTATGAAATTTATGATCTGAAAAGCAGAATCTGAGAGTCTTTTTCAGGGGAGGAGAACGCGAGCTGTGATTAAACCCTGTTGCAAGTTCAGGAAAGCCAGCTGCAGGTGAAACATTGGTCTGAGATTCTCTCCCCGTGAAGAGCTGAGCTGATTGATGATCTCTGTAAGTCAACTCTCAGGGACCTAACTCCAAACTTAATTTTCATCCACTGCTTGATTTCTTTTAAGGTATTCCTGGAAAATATAAAATATAAATCATATGCAAGTGATGAAGGAAGTTGGGGCCTAAGAGCTATTTTGTTTGCAGCTATTCTCCACAAGCTTTGCTGTCTGCATTATAGCCAGTGTCTGACATTACCTGCTTGTAGGAGAAAGAGAGCTTTTCTCAAAGCTGTATTGACAAGATATTTACTGCTCAAACTCTTACTTCTTATAGATACCTGGAGCCCAGTAGTGTGCTGTGATGGATTTGTATGTCGGTGTTGCCACCATAAATCCAGAGTAAAGTTTTGTAAAGAAGTATGAAGGGAAGAAATAGACGGGATGTTAAATGTATGCATGCACTGGTTTGGTTTCGTCTATGTACATTTAGCATTCTCTGATAACTGCAGAATCAAAATAGTTTTTAAATAATGGGATATTTATTCCCATAAAACCCTACCTGTAAAAGTGAGATAATGCTCCTCTGCTTATCTGAGAAACCAAGGCAGGGCAAGATTAATGCAGAATTTCTTAGGATGGAAGCAGCCTGTTGTTAGCATGTGTTTCTAGGGCAGGCTTCTCAGAATATGAAGTACCTAGAAGGCATTGTAGGGTGAGATCTGTATTAGGCCCGGTGAAAATCAGGCCCCTTCTTCTGCCATTTCTGTCACCAGTGGTTGGCCAGGTCACATGTGGAGGTGAAAAGGTTGGAAAGTATGTAAGCATGAATGCAGATGAAAGAGGACGAGTATCTAGATAACCAAGAACTTCAAATGTGTAAATGTTCCATGATGAAAACACCACCAATTTGAGAGAGACTGGCTCAAACTGAGAAGAGAAAAACAGAAGAAAACTCCGAAGAGCTGCTTCCAGTCATGAGTAGTCCCCGGTGCAGCACTAATGTTTCGTCCAAGAAACCACCGTGTATCTTGCAAGAGCAGAGGGGACATGCACAAACCTATCTTGTCTGTGCTCAGTAGTGACCCTTGGCTAGCCCAGGGTTTGTGAGGGCTTTGTTGATCTCATCACATACACTGTGTCCTACGTCTGACATCATGCCTGGATGATTCCACCTCAAAATAAAAAAGATACCTGATGTAATGTCTTCAATACCAGTGAGTTGGTCTATCATCAGTAACTCTCTCAAAGGCTCAGAAGACGGAGCAAGGTAGGGGAAGGATTTCCATGCATTGAATCCAACATACCTGAAGATGTGCAGCTTGCAGGAGAACATCTAAAATTCAGCACTTTGTTTGAAAAACTTTGTTGGTGGATTGAAGGCAGCAGCTCTGTGTTCAGGAGCCAGAGCAGGGCCACCTATTCCCCACTATCCCCAGTGCCACTCCATGAATGCCAAACTGAACTCCAGTGATGTACAAGAGAGCCTTCCTGTACTGTTTTGCATCTGGATTGACTAGCAGTTAATTAAGCTTGTTCCTGTCTGATGGGTCTGTGGGGGATTAGCTGAAATAATTCTGTTAAGTTTTTAGTGAAGAAGAGTCTCCCTGAGGACAAAAAGCAAGCTCACTAGACATTTGGTGACAGATGCTGCAGAGATGGAGGCCTTGGACTTGGATTTCCTTCTTCAGCCCCAGATACCCTCCATTAGGACCACCAAAGCAGTGTAGGAAGCCTGTGATTACACCCTCTCTGGCAACTCCCCCTCTGGGATAAATTAAGGGCTTCATTTCACAGGGCTATCAATCTGGCAACTTTTTACCCAGAACTGAATTTAGTGAAGGTTGAAGGAGATTGCTAAGCATAGTATTTGGATTTATGGACGCCTCCTTGTGAGATGTGTTCCTTTTGAATATTGTTCAGACTAGGAAATAAGTTAAATGAAAGTGGTGTAATCCTGCAGCATGTCAAGCATGATCCTGTGGTGTAGTGTGTTCCAGACCAGCTTTTACCTTGGGCAGTATAAACTTTTCTTTCATGTGTTCCACTCTGATTTCAACACTCACCCACCTCCAATATATATTTGTCACTCTAATTTCTTGCAGTTCTTCACCTAACCACTACTTATCAATCCTAGTGACACTTTAAGGCTCCACTTTCAGGTTGTCTTCCTTGAACCATGGCACTGATTGTCTTGGAGCCTTTCTCACTCTTGCCATGCTGTACTTTGGTGCAGGTGTGAGCATGGATCCTGCCACAGAGCACAGGACTCCACTAAATTTCTGCATCTGATTTCTTTGCTGACAAGCAGAACTGGGTTGGATATTATGGGATGACAAAGCCAGAGATTTGAGATATTACTGTGTCAGATATTCCTGTATCAAACCAAGACTCGTTTGAAGTTTTTGAATAAAAAAAGAAAATAAATCTAAATCAAAGTATCAGCTGAAGCCAAATATTTTATTTAAACTAACTGCCTCAATTTCAAAGCAATCACTCTAAACCAAAGAAAGAAAATTCTTCATTTTTAAAAATGTCAGAACAAAGTGTTGGATGACTTTGAAATACTTTTAAGATGCAAATTTAAAAAACATTGTAACTCCTCAGCAAAAAATATCCCTCTTCAAATCAGTGAACTCCCATGAAGCATTTTGTGGAGAAGTTTTTAGCGTTATCAAATCTTAGCTGTTCTTGCATTCTCCTGCAGTACAGTCCTGGACCAGCACAAGCACCTTAGCTCCAGTTATGGCCGGTGAATTCCATTCGGCACCAAGCTCTGTGGAAGAAGAGCATTGGGTACATGGACACAGCCCAGTGAGGGGCTAAGCAGAGCATCCTGTGTCCATTACAGACGGCACCAGCAGCAGAGCTGTGTTAGTGCTGGGCTGAGCCAAGCAAGCAGGGACAGGCTGCTTTGATACCTCAGCCACCTTAGTTACAGCCAGGGGATGTGCAGGTGTTGAATGTTCTGTGTCAGTAAGTCCTTTCTTTGTGCAGCAGGACATGGCTGAATCGCAGCGTGGTGTGGTCGCAGGTACAAGGAATGTCTCAACTGAAATCAAGTGCAGCTCTGGCTTCCCATGTTTCAAACACGTATGCTGTTTAGCATGCTTTGAATTTCTTGTTGTATGCCAGACAGAACAGACAGGTCTTTTCCTGTTCTGTGAAGTGTTGTGTGTGCTTCCAGTATGGGAACGACCGCACTTAACAGAGAGAGACAAACATTTTAAATGAGGAATTACTGTCTCACGCTTGGAGAAGCACTGGGGAACCACCACCTAGGAGGCAGCAGGGACCAAGCAGAATAGCACAGAATGATTTCACTACTTGGCAAATAGCAAAGACTAATTTTCCACTAGCTACAGAGCAAAATCCATGCAGGCATTACATGTCAGTGCAGGGCCCTTGGGGGAATGGGGTATACAGGGAGGACAGTGGGTGTTTTAAGTAGGGTTTGAGGTGTCAGAATGAACTGCAGTGAAATCCATTTTTCCTCCAAGTTGAATTCAGACCAGACTCCTAAAATGTAGCATTATTTTCCTATATGTACTCAAGACAGACTGCAGCTTGCTTTTCATATTGCTTTCTTGTCTGCTGGCAGCATCTATTGAGAGCTGAAATGGCCAAAGAGGGAGCTGATGAATAACAATTGCTCGGTTGTCTCTCTTCTCAGTGCATCAGCAGCTTCCCTGCTCATACCTTGCCAAATGCTCAGAAATGAGGTAGGCAAGAGTCTGAAAACACTCCTGGGGCTCAAGTCTTTCACAGTGGGGACTGCGCTGGTCGGAGGCCACAGAAACATGGCTGGTACTAAAGTCTGTCTGTTTGCAGCAAGAGTGCTTTGCTACTTCAGTCACTCAAGTCACCCTAGTTGACTGATGCTTGTTGGGCTGTAGGGATTTTCTTTGTTGGGGCAGCTTTTTTGTTACGCAGTGTTGCCAAACAGCTTTGAGCTGTTCACAGTGAGCTGTCTGGCACAACCTCTGTATTCTGGTGGTGTCTGTTTCTCTGTGTGGACTATGGTGGAAGAGTGGGGGTGAAAAAAAATGGAATAGCCTTAAAACCATTTGGGAGCTAAGGAAAAAAAAAAAAAAAGTTGTGTTTTGATATGTCTGCCTCCCTCCCTTCCTCCTTTTCTCCAGTGTTCTGTCTGCTAGTGGAGGCACACCAGCATAAACCCTGGGTGGATCAAACCAAGGTTTTCCTATTTGTATGCAAAGCTGCTTTACTTTAAAGATAAGAGATTTTGGTGCAAGGAGGCTGACTCTTGCTCACATGGCCCTTAAGGTAATCTGAATATCTGCAGCTCACTGATATCTCCTGTTGCTCTCACACTGAGTGAACTTCTTGTATGTGCTCAATGGGATATCCTGTTGGATGCTGGGCCAAGTGCTCAGCGACTTGTTAGTATTAGACACTGACACAGGATTTAAATGACTAAGGTGGGACAGGGTTATTAACCCAGAAATATGTAATGTCTCTTTCTCTGTCACCAAAGCTCTACTTGGACCAAGATATGTTCAGAAGGAGGTGGAGTGAAGGCAAGCAGAGGTAAAAATGTGGAAAAATGACTGATTTTTCCTGTTTTGTTTCCTAGTCATTGTTTCCCAGGTGTTATTCCGGCTGCCAGCCCTGGGCAGGTAGAAGAGACAGAGGCCCATTTAAAGACTTATATAACAAATGCAATTTCTTTTTAAAGCTTTCTTCAGGCACTTTAAGCCACAGCTCACAGAGAGTCCAAGCGGTGCCTCAGTGCTGTGACTTGGCAGTATTCTTGTGGCCGTTCGTGCCGATGCTGCGAGCTGTTTAGATCAGCAGTACTCTTCTCCTTAAGCTCAAGCCCTGGCAACAGTGATGATGGAAATGGCAGTACTGCCTCAATATGTCATTTCACATTGGTCTCCTGAGACCAGAGGGCCACTTGTCTCTGGAAAGGCACAATAATTTGTGTCAGCTCATTAAGCTGCCATACTGCTGACTCAGGCGTTCAGCTCTAGCAGAGCACTTCATCCCAGCTCTGTAATGGCCTGTCCCTTGTATTCCCTGTGGGCTAAATGGGAGAAGTTCCTGGAGGGAAAGGTCAAAACTCAGGAAAGATTTTTATTGTCAATCAGAATTAACTCTTATGCTGGAAATAGGAGATTTGAATACAACTTTGAATAACTGGAAAGGGAAAAAAAGAATCTATCTTGTGGAGTAGGTGAAGTGTTGAGCTCAGGACAGACAACAGCTTCTGCATGTATCCAAGCTCCCTGGAAGGAAGGAAAGCTGTATTAGATTGGGAATAGAAGTTGGTCACTGCTTTATTCATTCATTTGCAAGACAGAGAGAAAACCTTTATCAAAAATACCATAAGGAGAAAATGTGAAGTGACCAATAAAAGAGTTCAGGCCACATAAGTCTGAAAGAGGTAGCAGACAATAGAAGAACAGCTGATCCCAGGAGGACATGCAGAAAGTTTCTGAAGGATTTGTCTGCAGGTTTGGATGATGGGTAGTATTAAGTGGCTTCTGAAAACAGTATGTAGGGCTGATATTTGGGATGGTGGGTCCTGAGAAGCAGTTCTTTATAGGATGAAGAAGGAAGGGGTGAAGTGTTTCATTTGTACTCTGTGTCTGCTTGGCTTCATTCAATCTGGTTGCTTCTCAGAAGCCTGAAGAGCTGAGGCTCAGAGAGTCCCTTTTGAGGGGAGGGGGAGAGTGAGCTCACACCTTTGGAGCAAAAATGCGACAAAGGAATACGAACTAAACTGCTCAGTTTCACAGAGAGATTGTAATGTTTGGGGGGGAGAATTGGTTCACAATAGCATTCCTTTTGGTCTCTTGATAGTAAAGAAATTTGCACATGAAAAGTGCAGCACCAGTTTATGTGCTTAGTGGGAAGAAGGGCTTGGATAAAGCTGTACATTTTCTAGCATCTCTTGCCCATGCTTCACTGGCCTCTACTTGCCTTTCCTCTTTAGATAGTTGTAAATATTGCCAGACAAGCTGGAAATGGTCACACCATTCAGCTTTCCTATTAATTAGCAAATTAGGAAATGCATCTATTTCCCAAGTGCTGTAATTTGCTGACTGCTTGCTTTAATTGGGTAAGTTAAAATCATCTCTATAAAACCCTCTTATGAGTTGTACGGGATATAAGTATTAAATCACAATTCTATTTTTCTATATCAAGCAGAAAGCTGGAGGGCAGGGGCTCAGCAATATTTGTTAGTGGGTTTTTACACCTCTTCCTTTGATAATCATGACTCAGTTGGACAAAGTCTTCTCTGGGGAAATTAAGGTTTTATAGCAGAATCTTACAAAAGTGTAGATGAAACAGTAACTAGTTCAGGTAAAGGGCTTGACCTCTTGCTCAAATTTGCAAAACAAGTCCTGAATAAATTTATTTCTGAGACTTGTGGTCCCATGCCTGTGCCTTCTGTGACAGCAACCATTACTTTGGTTTTGCTTGCACATACAGAAGGCCAAATCTGATTCTTTCTGGGACCAGAAATTCAAAAATACCATCAGAAAGCATGAGCTTGACAAAATTTCCCAGCTTCTTGCCAGAGTTACACATGAGGTTTGAGATTTC
>JANHGN010149403.1:0-14655 GCA_024605025.1 Megaceryle maxima | reverse complement strand
CAGGTGCTCCGATGGCTTTGGAACCTCACCGTACAGAAAGCAAGCTGGAGCTTTTCCATTTGAGCTGGACCTAAATGTTTTTTCAAAGGTGGCCCAGAGAGCCTGCTTTTGTGCATCCATGGTTATTCCTTTATTGGAATAATAGAAAATAGCTGCTCTTTCCTAGGATGTGCTTTAACCCTCATATATTCAATATGAGGTTTACAGCAGCAGGTCTGTTTCACTCTCATCACAGTGAGCACATGGCTCAGACAGCTGCCACTTGCTCCCTTCCCTGCCCTTCCCCACCAAGGTAAGTGCTCAGGGGAAATGTTGCTCTTGAGAGCTAAGCTTAAAAACAGTGTAGATGTGCATGGCTTTGTCAGAGGTGCCTTAAAGTGAGCACAGTCTAAGGTCTGTCATAGGAACTACTGCTATATAGGGTTGAATACTGTTTATATATACATTCACTATGTGTATATATCTTAATATATTCTGTCCAGTTCTTTCGATGGCAGAGTAGCTTATAACACCCATTCCTGGCTGCTGTAAGTGAGCACAGCCACAGACAGTCCCCACCACAGCAGCTGCTTTTCATGGCAGCCCAGCTGAAGGCTGGATCATTTCTTCAGTGGTGCATGGTCCTCTGATCCTTCCATACACTCCAAACTGGAAGCCATGGAAATGCTTTTGCTGTTGCCACCACTCATCTCAGAATAAGTTGTTTGATATTATCTATGTCCTGCAAGATAATGGTTCTGCAAAGCAGTTTAGCATGTGGTTGTTTGTTGGGCTGACCCAGTGCCTAAACCAATACCAAAGAGAGTGTTGTAGATGAGAACATGGAAAGACAGTGGATTGCTAAAATACAGAAAATAAATATTATTTACATTCACTTTTCACAGCGTTTTATTACTGAATTAAAGTGTGGTGAGTTAAATGGCATACTGTTTCATAGCTACAATTTTATTTATGATCTGGATATTCTTTAAGTCTTTCCATCTCTACATGTAGGATTCACCTACAGTCCTCATGCATTGGTGAATGTCAGAATGTTCTGTTGAAGGTCATGAAGAAGATGAGATCGCTGTGCTGTAAAAATGCCAACTGCTGCTGCCTCAACAGACAGAATCTTCTTCTCTCATCATAATCTCATGTAGTAAGGAGCTGGCACAGCCATTGACAGCACTTGCTGCACATTTCGTGTGTCTGTTTTCCCCAGGATTTTCTGTTCTGAATCATATTGTTGACTGTGGTTTTAGTTTCACTCTTTCACTCTCACTGCAAGTTTGTGATGGAAATGGGTTTATGACTGAAGCTGGTGCCTTTTAAAGTACCTTCTGTGTTAAATTAATGGGGAAAACCACCACAAGCACTCCCTTTCTCTCAGCTGCTCCTCAGTTTGGTGGAGTTACAGGATTTATCTAGTGATGGTTCATTCCATGATGGATTGCTGTGGCTGAATAGAGGTAGCATGAAACCCAAATCTATGGCTTGTTCATTACTTTCCTGTATCTGAGCTCAGCCTGGCTTCACGAGTGTATCATGTGCCTGCTCAGGGTGTCTGTGAGCGAGTGTCTCACCCTCACCTTCGCAGACACTCCACAAGCTGTAGGTTGCTCTACTTTGGCAGGTACTCGAGTTCTTAGGGCGCTTCCCAGCACTGAGTGGCCACAGAAGACGTGCAGCTTACGGCCTAGAGGTTCAGGGACCAGCAAATTCAGCTGTTGGGGGGCAAGTCCTAATAAACAAACAATCCTCTGGTTCCTGCACTAGCAGAATTATTGTTATTTTGGCTTGGGGTAGGTATAGCTGAAAAGAGATTGAGGCCTCCTCGCCTCACTGCCAAAGAAATAAGACTTCAACTCACAGCTGCTTTCGGCCTGGCTTTACTCCTAGGTACAACGCATGTGCCGAAGCACACATGTGCATCCTGGCTCTTGCTATTGCTCTTGCCCTTTTGATTTCTTTTTTTTTTTTTTTTTTCTTTTTTTTTTTTTTTCCTTCACTGAACACTAACAACCCAGTCTGGAGTGAGAGGATGGCACTAAGAAATTGGTGGGTACATCTAATGGCTCGTTTGAAGCAGACTTTAGTGTCTGCCTACAGTGCAGTGGTTATAATCAACTGGAAGTAAAACGATTTAAAATAGGCTTGGGGGAAAGTTTATTTAAGTCATTTTCCCAGATTTTTTCTGCTGACATTTTGAAATAATTTCATGAAAGCTCCTCATTTCATATATTACATCAGCTCGCCAATTTGATGTAACTGTACGTAATGAAAGGAAATTGCAGGCTATGAAATTTTCTTTAGACCTTTTAACATTGTTCAAATTCTTTTCCTCTGTACAGGTTCTTTAATGGCAGAAGAACTGAATATCATGTCAGCAACTGACTATTAGTTCTTGTCAGGAGGGTTTGCATGGGCACTTGTGACAACCTGGCAATGAATTAATGGTTAGAGTTGGCTGACTTCTGCAAAGACAGGAAAAGAAATGAGCTCCATCTGGAAGTAATTGCTTTCAAAATACAAGGAAATGGTGGCAGAGGGAGAGGGGAGAGAGTGTGTGTCTGTGTGTGGCCAGGGGTGTGGAATGTCCATCATTTACCTCAGGAAAGAGCACTCTAGTGAGAGCTGCAGCTGTGCCACTGGCAGTGGGAGCATAAGCCGGGCTCCACTGAGCCAGCTGGGTAGAGTGGTGTGCAGGCTCTTGGGCGGTGACAGTGGTCAGGGCTGCATGACCCCCACTAGACACTCTGATGCACAGTACCTATAAATCAAGGTGAGCAGGGAATTGCCCAATATCCGTCAAGTAGTAGAGTACTAATGACATAAGTCAGAGTGTTTGAATGGTGTATCATACCTGGGTTAGCAAATTATCGCCCAGCACCCTTTTCTGTACAGAACTTAAATAAAGTAACTATATCTTGACTGTGTATTTCGTCGCAGTGGGTGAACAACCCAGGTTTGGAGATTTAAGAAAACTCTTGCAACGCTTACTTGAAAGATTCTTTATTTAATTATGTTGTATTACAGCTTAACTGGTGCTAGCACCACAGAGAGTCTTGATATAACTGAAGATTCACAGCCTGCTTTCTAAACTGCTGGATGCCCATGGGTATTACAGCTTGAGATGGAAAGAATGGGCAAAGTCATCTACCCAGGTATAGGGGTGTTGCGAAAAATGGGGAAATTAATCTGTTTTTGTGAGGCTGGCACTGAATATGCGACAGACGCAAATCGGGAGACAAATAGTAATTGTTTATTTACAGCAACTTTTACCGGTTCTTTTAGATTGCTGATGATAAATTAATAGCCACAGGTACACTAGATATTTGTCACTAATATAACAACAACAATGTACTATACACACATACTAACAACAGCAACAATAACAAGCTGCCTGTTTTAGGCCCAGTCACCTGACAAACAGACAAGCCCGTCGAGCAGAAATACAGCAGAGCAAAAGATAGTACATTCACAATGAAAAAGGAAAAAAAAGTAAGAACCAAGCAAGCACCAAGAATACACTCAGGGAAGCATAGAAATGCACCTGAGGAGAAATGTAAAATACACCCAGGGAGGAAAAGTATATTGCTCAGTGTTATGCTGAGGTGAATAATCTAACCCACGAGGTGTCCTGAGTGCGGGCATGGAGAAGGAGGGAATTCATCAATCCGTCCGGTTGTTGGTACGGTTCTGAGTTGATCCTGTCCCAGTTTTTGGGCTGAAATTGGGGTGATATTTATACTCTAATTTTTTACATTACATGACCAGAGTATATGTGCAGGTGGGGATGACTATAGACAATCTTGTCACTTATGTTAATGCCACAAAGTCCATTAATTCACACCTGCATGGGTGGACATAGTGGCTCCTTTTGTTGTAGGACAAAGGAAATGGGGGACTGGGACCATGAGGCCTCTGCCCCTCACACTCCTCCAGGCATAGTAGATAACACCAGATAGTGATCTAGTGATGGTTGCCACTTCTTCCAATGCTGAGTTTCATGCTTCCAGGCATGCAGCTACATGGTGTATATGACTTGGATCTCTTCTATCTACAAGGGGTAGTCTTCTTCAGAAGATTGAAGCATATGACACAGAAGTAAAATCAACAGAACTAACAAAAGGAGGGGTAAAGCTGTTCACAAGACATTGTAGAAGAACAAGGAGGAGTGAGGTTGTAAATGGCTCTCTCATTTGAAAAAGAAATAAAAAAAATAGAGAGAGAAAAAGGGAAAAAAGACACTTTAGAGTTCACACTACCCTTCCTAGATGCAGGGCTGCCTATCCACAGGAAAATGCACTGCACACAAAGCACTTCAGTTAACACTTGAACCCATGCTCAGTGCCAAGGCAGCTGCTGGTTTGGGTTTACTATTGATACTACTGAAGAAAAATCATTTTGACTTGCAATAGCTTAAATCAGTGTGATTTTACCCTATTTTCAGATGGAAACTTAACTATCCCCATTTGACAAACAAATAGCTCTAAGTATAAAAGAAAGCCACCATTCAGAGAGACCAGGTTCTTCTCCCCCTTGGCATTAGGAAGAACTATCTTTGGACAGGCCCTGCTGGGGGTGAACTTCTCCCTTTCTCCTTCATGGTCTGTTTGTAATAAGCGGCTCTAAGAGATGAGTTGCTTTTTCCAGGTAAGCTGGTGGAATTAAAGGAGGATTTAAAAGTAAAACATCCCCTCATTTGGCACAAATATTATTTTCTGACGATGCAGTGAAAAACACAATAACCAAAGTTACTAAGCAGGTATTCTTTATTGTGGTGCCGGGCACGTGGGGGAATCTCTCTTCCTCACACGCACCCTGGGGCTCAGAAATAATAAATTTTTATAGAAAGGTTACACACATATGCATTACGTTTCCAGTAAACCTATTACATATTCAGTGAAATTCCAAGAAAACGTTATCATAACTCTCCGCCCATTATCGCATACGCACATCCGTGTGGTAGTGGGCTCCTGTCATCCTCTGGTGGTCTCTGGGAGGAAGATTGAAGTCTTCCTCATCTTTGCACTTGTCACCTTGTTGGGTTTTGGCTTACCTTGCAGTCCCATGCCTGTTCAGACTTGTTTTGTGGTTTCTTGGACTACGTTACTAAAGACTACATTGTTTTCTGTGGTCTCAAGCATGTTATCTTGCACAACTTTTGCTAGGTGCTTCCTTGCTCTTTATTCCTCTTATCAAGTCCCCCCTTTTCTTTCACCTTCAATAGAATTCTTTCTCTTTATAGTATTCCGTTCTCCCCTTCCATTTTTTTTTCTAAAATATTTGCCTGTCTGCACTCAATGTTTAATCCTGTTTCTCTTCCAAGACTCATAATCATCCAGACTCTTCTTGCAACAGTAAAGGGCATACTGGATCATTATACAGGTACAAAAGAAAAAAAGAATTAGCACTGCTAATACTACAAATAGTCTTTTCAAACAAGCAAGATTAGGTAAGCACAAAGTTAATACATCCCATAGCTCTTGGAAGCCCCATGAAGTATCATCCTTGGTCACTTCATGAAAATTCTAGTCTGCTTCTAAATTTCTTGCAAGTGTGGTGATTCTTCCACTTTGATCTACATACATGCAGCAACTGGTATTTATTATTGTACACACTTCTCCCTGTGAAGCAAGTAACATGTCTAAAGCCATTCTATTCTGTAACACTAGTCCTGACAGGCTAGATATTTCTACTTGTATTGCTTGTATTGAACCCATTGTCCTATTTTCAATATTCTCAATTACTGAAGAAATATTTATTATTGCCTTTTCTAGTTCACTAATGGTAGGGTTTGATACCAGTACATATTAGTTTCCTGACAGATCTTCGCTACTTGCTGTTTTATTAAGTGGCTCATTTTTTCCACCTGCCCACTGGATTCAGGTCTATATGGAGTGTGTAATTTCCAAGTTATTCCTAATGCTTTACTAACCTGTTGCACCACTTCTGCTGTGAAATGGGTTCCTCTATCGGAGGATATGTAAGATGGCACCCTGAATCTTGGTATTATTTCATTCAATAGGCTTTTTGTAACCTCTCAAGCTTTGTTCATTCTACAAGGGAAGGCTTCAGGACATCCTGAAAATGTATCAGTTAGCACTAAAAGGCATCTATAGCCTCCCTTCCATGGTAGTTCTGAAAAATCTATTTGCCACTGCTCCCCTGGAATATTTCCTTTTCTGATGGTTGCTGCTTGTATCTTGAGCTTCGATGAAGGATTATTTTTTAAACAAATTTCACACTGTTGAGTCATTTGTCTAACTATGGTATATAAATTACACCCCACACACTGTTGACTAAGGTATTGGTATAATGCTTCTGATCCCCAATGTGTTTTGTTGTGTTCTTGCATTAGTCCATATAGAACTTATGAGGGAATTACTATTCTACCATCAGGTAGTAGTGCCAACTCAGACTCTAATATTACTCAAGTCTTGTATCAGATGCCAATCTTTATCTGAATAGCTGTTCCTTTCCCAATTCCCCTAGCACCATATTGTCTGATTCAGCAGCCTCTTTTGCTTTCATATCTGCCAATTGATTTCCTATCTCTTGTACCAAGTCCCCCTTTTGATGTCCTTTGCAGTGAATAATGGCCACCTCTTCTGGTAAATTTATAACTTCAAATAGTGTAAGTATTTGTTCAGCATGTTTTATGGTTCTCCCTTGTGCTATTAACAATCCTCTTTCCTTCCAGATAGCCTCATGGGCGTGCACTACCCCAAAGGCATATTTATAGAGTTAGTCCATATATTTATTCTTTTTCCTTTGGCTCATTCCAGGGCTCAAGTTAATGCTGACATACTTGTGGGTAGAGCCTTAGCCTCTATTACCTGGGTTGTAGTTACTGTATATCCAGCATACCAGATTCCTTTCTTCATGAAACTGCTACCATCAGTACACCAGTGTTCTGCATCTGGTATAGGATTTTCTTGCAGGTCTGGTCTGCTGGAATAGACTGCCTACATTGTTTCAATGCAATCATGTGCAGGAGGTTCTGTTGTTATTCCGCTGAGGAAAGAAGCTATACTGACAATATTAGTTGTTTCAATAGTTATGTCATCTGACTCCATGAGGATGGCCTGGTATTTAAGGAACCAAGAGGGTGATAACCAATGGCCTCCCTTTTGTTCCAGGACATCAGACACTGTGCGTGAAACTAGTACAGTCATTTTCTGCCCTAGAGTAAATTTCTGGGCTTCCTGCACTGCTGTGACTGCTCTCAAGCAGCCTGGACATCCTTTGCTTACCTCACCCAGCTGTTTAGAGAAGTATGCTACAGGTTGCCTAGATGGTCTGAGGTTCTGGACAAGTACTCCAAGAGCAATACCCTGTCTTTTGTGGGAGAACAACCAAGAAGGTTTAGTTACATCTGGAAGTCCTAAGGCAGGGGCTTGCATCAATTCTTCTTTTAGAGTCTTAAAAGCCCTTCTCACTTCCCCAGTCCATTCTAAATAAACTTCATTGTTCTTAAGAATTTCATATAATGGTCTGGCAATCAATCCATAATTGTAAATCCACAACCGACACTATCCTGTCATTCCCAAAGAGGTTCGTAATTCCTTTGCCATATTCGGTAAAGGAGTTCTACAGATAACCTCCTACAGATAACCTCCTTCCTCTCTGGTCTCAGTTCTCTTTGCCTTCCACAGAGCTCATATCCCAAATACATGACTGTCTGTTGGATCATCTGGGCCTGCTGGTGTGAGACCCGGTATCCATTAAGTCCCAGAAAATTTAACAGACTTACAGTCCATTTGACACATTCTTTCGCTGTGGTTGTTCCAATTAATAAGTCATCTACATACTGCAGGCATGTTCCATCTCTGCAGGGGGTGGCCCAATTTTCTAAGGCCTTTGCTAATTGTTTGCTGAACAGGGTCGGGCTGTTTTTGAATCCCTGTGGTAACACTGTACAAGTCAATTGGGTCTTTCTCCCTGTGCTCAGATTTTCCCAATCGAAGGTAAACAGATTTTGGTTTTCCTTCAATATTGGCAGGCAAAAGAAGACGTCTTTTAAGTCCAGCACTGTGAACCAAACCTGGTGTCCTCCTAATTTTGTCGATAGAGTATATGGGTTGGCAACGACCAGATGGATGTCTACTGTTACCCTGTTAATGACCCTTGAATACTGCACTACCTGGTATGACCCATCTGGCTTCTGTAACTGGCAACATCGGGGTGTTATATTCAGGTTCATATTCCACTGTGATTCCATAGTGGAGGAAGCTATTAATAATTCCCTTGATGCCTTTCCTATCTTCCAATTTTAAGGGATATTGTTTCAAATGTACTCTTGGACCCCCAGGTTTTAAAAGGATAGTTAATGGTTCTTAATTTTTTGCTTTTCTTGGGGTTCCTGTGGCCCATACTCCTGGATAGACTTGATCAATAATTTTGGCTATCCAGGAATTTTCTTCCCTTGGATTCTCTGGTTGTATGAAAGACAAACTTAACATCTTAATATAATCTTTCTTGTTTACCCTATTTTTATTTGTCCATTCTTAAAATAAATTTCTGCACCTAGTCTTTTTAACAGATCTCTTCCCAGTAGTGGTTTGGGGGTACTTGGTAAATAGAGGAACCGGTAGTATACCACCAGTTTACCTATTTTAAACTTCAGTGGTTTTAAAAAGAATGCCTTTTCTTCCCGTAGCTCCTCGTACGTTTATGAATACATCGTCGAAAGGTGTTAAATCCTGATGTAAAACTGATATTACTGCTTCTGTGTCTACTAAAAATTCAACTCCCTTTTCTTTGTCCCCTAGCTTAACTCCAACCAGGGGATCTGCTCGGGGAGATGCCCCCAGTCCCTGTCAGTCCTCCTCTGATTCTGCCGTGGCAGCCATCGGCAGGGGTCGCCTTTGTCTCATGGGACACTGAGTTTTCCAATGTCTCTCCCGTTTACAGTAAGCACACTGGTTTTCTCCCAAAGGATATCTCAGGCCGCCGCTACCACTTCTCCCTTTTTTTTTTTTTTTTTTTTTCTTTTTCTTTCTAAAGCTATAAATCCCTTCTCCTGTTGCTGATCACGATTTCAATAAACCTCCCTGGCCGCCTCCTTTTGTTTTTCTAACTCCCGGTCTGTACTGTCTCCTGGCTCTCAGCCTCCTCTTCATTCTTATTTCTTATAGGAGAAGAAATCAGGAAGGGAGTCACTGTCCTTCCCGTGCCTGTGCTGCCCATGGCTCTTTCTCTCTCTCGACTATCCTTTCCCAATACTAACACAAAAAGTTTGCTTGAAACTAGACCCAAACTTATGTCAGTGCATTAATATACAATCCAAAGGGCTAGTCTTTAAAATTTCTCCATTCAGTGATTGTTCAGAACCCATCAAAAAATAACACAAAATACAACGATAGAAACACACTCAAAACAATAATACACAAAACAAAAACCAGACACTACATTAATTCAAAGGGGTCTTGTACCCCTATCTCATTTTTCTTCATCCAATTTATAGTCCCAAATTTAGCAGAAATCAAACCCTCTTGCATTCCAGCTGATCTTCAAATAACAGAGGGGCTGGGGGCATCTGGGCATGATTCCTGATGTACAGCAGATAACTAGATACAATTTACTTAACCCTTTTCTTTTCTTTTCTTTTCTTTTCTTTTCTTTTTTTTTTTTTTTTTTTTTTCCAGTCCAAAAGTCAAAAATCCTGGGAATCACCAAGAAAACTACAATCACCTTGTCTCTGGCCATATCCCATGCGGGATAGTGGAACCGTGGATTGAAACTCCACACTCACTTCGCAGCCCTGCTGCATCTCAAGCACACTCAGTTCACTCTACATTGCTTAACAGCAATAATGGTGATTTAAGTTTACCAAACAATAACAACTTAACTACACAATAAAATAACACGAGCAGTTAAAACAACGTGGATCATGCACAATCAAAGTCCATATGCCAGTCCAATAGTCTAAGATACCGATAAATGTTATAGTCTGGACCTGAATACCAAAACCCAAATACCGAGTATGCATACAAAACACAAATACCAAATACCAGGTATGGTCAAGAAATTAAATATCTGTCATATGTCACCCTTTGTAGGATGTCTCATACTTCTTACAGGCACCTTCCAAAAGGTATACCTCCCAAAACAAAACTGAATTACCAAAAGAATACCTTACCAGGATGGTCCTTGTCTGCTCCTGCAGCGAGACAGGTAAGTTGAGGAATCCCACCGGGAAATACCAGGGGAGCCCAGGGATTCCTCTTTCTCAGTAAATCCTGCAGCCAAGCAGCGAGTGTCCCATCTGGGTTGCCAAATTAACACAGTGAGAAACACAGTAACCGAAGTTATCAGGCCACTGGTAAGGCCACTGACCTTGCAGGTCAGTGCAAGTGAGCCAAGGGCTCTGATTATGCTGCCAGGTTGATCTGTGCTTTTACCAGGCTCTGAGTGGGAGTTCAACCCTCACTGTATCCTACAGCGGTGGGACCTAACTGCAAAGTGAAAAGGCTCTGTGTTGTTACAGAAGCCATTCGAGCAGATTTTTGGCCTCCCCTACAACGTGGTCAGATGGTCCATCAGATCTGGCTGGAGGGATTAAGACAACTCTCACTGACCAATTCTGCTCTACTGCAGGAGGCCTTGGCCCCTAGCTTTTATAAATAGCCCTCAAGGAAAACTATAAATAGAACAGGGGTAATGGGTACAGCAGAAAAATGCTCTATGTCTCAAACTGCTCTGTCTACCTGGGGAAAGCTGATAACAGCCGTGGAGGTGGCTCTAGGCCTTTACAAGGTGAATGTATTGGGTTTTGATGTGTTTGCAGGCAGGAGGCAGTACCTGCCCAGTGGCTGATACCCATGAGGAGCTTCAGGAGCCACAGGGTGGAAGATGTTCACATTAGGACCCTGCAGCTACTCCTGCTCCGCCACCATCTAAAGTGATCTGAGTTGCTCAAGTCCCCACCCACCAGCCTCAGGGCACATGGCAGGTCCTTCTGTCAGAGACCCTCTGCAGCAGGCAGCAGCTTAGCACTTGCCTTGTTGTTACAGACCTCAGCCCTGGGGATAGTGGGGCACTGAAGGTCTGGAGACCCAAGGCCAGAGAAGCAGGTCCTGCCCCTCCCTGGAGAGGGCATCATCTACCTGTAGGGTGCTGCTGAGCTCCATCATCTTCTTCTCCAGATGGACCTGGGTGTCCCCCCAACTCTGCTGTAACTGGCTGAGCTCCTTCTGGAGAGCAGTGCACAAGTTCTCCCTGGCATTAATGATTATGGAGTACATGGCTTCCCACCTTTGAAGAATTGCTGCCTTCCTCCTTAATATAAGGAAATAATTAAGGTTCTAAAGTGTTCTGAGCACACTTTAGAAGTACACTCCTTGCATTTCACTTGGGAGGAAGTGAAGATTCACAAAAGGAGTTACAAGGCACTAGTTTGTTCACATTAATGAAAGAGTAATGAATAGATCATATCCTATCTGCTTTTTTACTTTCAGAAAAATCAGATACCTTCTGATCTTCTGATCTCTTAGATCTCTACAGATTCAGTCTACCATAGCTGCTTACAGGCTGAATCTATAGAGTAGTGAAAATGCAGCAGTCACAAAAAGATCAAAATTCAGTTGTCTGAGTTACTCCAGATAAAAAGTAAGCAATCAGTAACCACTTGCCTACAAAACAAAAAAGACTGTAACACAGATCCTGCAGACAGGATCTTTATTCCTTTCTGTAAAACAACAGCAGGAGGGAAGGACAATGTGGAGTAGGAGGGAGAAGACTTTCTGAATTGTCTCACTAAGAAAAAGTCTGAGCGGTAACTTGGAAAATCTACTGAAAACCATATTCACACAGCATGTAAAAATAAACATGAAATAAACAGGGCAAGTACCAAATGGAATAGTGGCAATGTGTTAAACCAGTAACATTAGGTGTGTGGGCACACAATATATCTTAGACTGTGTAACTGGCATTCCATAATGTGTTTTTGAAAGGTTTATATTGCCTTAAGCAACCATTAAGTTGACTGCTGGTTTTATAAGAAAGTGAAAACAAAGTAGTGCATAATTAAATGGAAAACCAATATACTAAAACTTAACAAAGGAAAATATTTTTTTTCCTCTGAGTGTAAAAGTCAAAGCTCATTGCCCTGAAGAACTGCTGCATAGATCTGTGCATCCTAAAGTGGTTTTTACCTTACTGGACAGAAGCTGTTTCAGTCAGAGAAAAACCCCACAGATTTATGAGGAATAAATACAGTACCTTGAAATCTTTAATTAGATTTTAAACTGGTAAAGGCTGTAGCAGTCCTGGTTCTTCACAGATGTGATGAAACCGTTTGCATTTGAAAATGGACCCCTCTTATGGGTGCTGGTCTCGGAGATGGCCAGTGTCTATGAGAACATGTGAAGCAATTCTTACAGCTTGTCCACAGTGTTGGATAAGGCTTAGGGCTAACCACCCAAATCAAGCTCCGGCCCAGAAAATCAAACAAGACAAGGCTCTTTGGAGCACTTGGCAAATGGAGTATATTGGTCAATTAAAACCACCTTATAGAAAAAAAAATTATTTTGGTGGAGTAGAAGTGGTGTTAGGACTACAGCTGCTACTACCAGCAGTGATTGGACAGTTCAAGCCCTGAGGAAATGGTTTAGTGTTCTATCTGCTCCCAAGTGTATTAAAAGTGATAATGGATCACTTTTTAAGACCACTGTTGTGCAAGACTGGGCCTCAGAAGAAGGTATCAAATGGGTGCTCCATGCACTGTATTACCCTCAGGCCAATGGTACAATCAAACAAACCAATGGTCTGATGAAAAGGCACACTGATGTCTCACACTACATCTCCAGACGCAGTTACCACAGGCAGTCTTTATTGTCAACAGCCACTGGGAAAGCCATAGAAACCCCCAAACTTGAGCATTTTGTTCATCAGAACAATTAATGGGCGCTGATCCTATACAGGATGACAAAAAAGACCAGTCACAACTATAGACAAATGTAGGCCAACCTGTAATGGTGAAGCTACCCTCCACTGGCATTGTGCCTGTGACCCTGGCAAAACCAAGAGGTTTACATGCCTGGGAAGCCCTGGGTGGGGATGGAAAAACCCACCCACTGTATTAGCACTCAGTGGGTAGTCCCAACTTCTAACCTTGAAGCCTGGATTCTAAATGTAGTCCAGCCCTGCATTTTCTCACTAGACAATGGACAAATGAACCACCTTGGTGCTTTCACTGGTGATGACCATGACCTGGATGACAAGACCTGGGATTGGAACAACACTGTAACTAATGCTGCACACGCATCCTGAACATACCAGTGCCACTTTAGGATCAGAGCAACAAGATGAAGAAAGTGTCAGAAGACTCAGAAGCAATGGTTGCTATATTGGGAACTAATTGCTTGTGGAAAGTTTTGATGTATTTCTTAATGCAGATTGTGGTTATGATCCTTATTGGCATTGTAGTGCACTAAGCTGTATTGGACACACAGTAGTGAAATCTGTGTTAATGGTGAAAGGCATCTCCCTTGAAATGCGTTCATACATTGGATATGAGAATAATGAAGGAATGTTGATGCACAGCAAGCACTGATCTTTACTGGCACTGTGCTCCCTTTGAACTTTGGAGGCAAGAGGTGACTGCACCACCACTGCAAGGAAACCAGTTGAGTTGTGGCTTGGGTTAGATTGGCAGGTGCAGCCTCCCCAAAAGACAAAACAGGGCAAAAACAGGGAGGGTCAGAGAGGATTGGCACCTCAGCCCACACTGAACCTCACGGCGATTAACTGTTACCTAAGTGACTAGACCCTTACTCTGTTTTGTCAGGGCTTAAGCCTGCACCTGATTAGAATGACTACAGTGCACCCTCAGCTAGGGTATAAAAAGGGCCTCCCTAAGAACCAGCTGACTTGGTTCTTGGCAGAGCAGTAGGCCTGGAAGTCAGACCCTCCTCTTGGACATGCCAGTCAAAGAAACTTCCATGGATTGAGTGAGTCTCCATGGATTGAGTGATCCTTGTCCCCCCTTTGTGTGAGTGGTATCTTGGGCACTCTGGTGTGGGAGGTTTCTCCTTGATGAGTGAGGCTGCACCCATTTTGGTTCATCTTTCCTTAAGGTTTAGGAATCAGTTGTGTAGTAGTTAATTCCAAAGGAACATATGAATTTTTAATTTACTTTTGCCAGTAGTTCAGGGCAACTATAGTTGCAGCAAGCCCCCCTTTTTGGATAGCTGCTGCTGTCTGTTTTGTAGATACCTCTGTGACAACCTGGGAATGAATTAATGGTTAGAGTTGGCTGACTTCTGCAAAGACAGGAAAAGAAATCAGCTCCATCTGGAAGTAACTGCTTTCAAAATACAAGGAAATGGTGGCAGAGGGAGAGGGGAGAGAGTGTGTGTCTGTGTGTGGCAAGGGGTGTGGAGTGTATATCTTTTAACTTAGGAAAGCATGCCAGTGAGAGCTGCAGCTGTGCTACTGCCAGTGGGAGCATAAGCCGGGCTCCACAGAGCCAGGTGGGCAGAGTGGAGCTTGGGCTCTTGGGCGATGACAGCGGCCAGGGGTGGAAGGGCTGCTGGACCCCTGTGTCTGTAACAGGCTCGAGCCCAGGAAATGAGGTTGAGTATCCCAGTTTAGAAAATCAGTTCTGGGGTGGGGAAGCAGGTTGGCATTTCGAGCTAGTAAGAAGCAGGGGTTGGTTCAACTTTGTAT
>JANHGN010149402.1:0-14660 GCA_024605025.1 Megaceryle maxima | reverse complement strand
GATTATAAGGGGTAAAGGGTGAAACTGCATCCTGTAAGGAGGGCTGGCCCTTGGATCAGTGCATTTAGTGGGAAGTTTTGAGAAAGATCAGTTCTATTATCTGCTGTGCCAAAGGCAATTCTCTCCAAAATTGAAAGATAAAAACCCAGCACTTAAGGGAATGAGATGTGTTGGATGACCTTCTTAGGTGTTCCTACAGCTTTTTTTTTCCCATGATTTCATATCTGTATCACCCATTGGGGCTTTCCTGTGAGCTCTGAGCCTTCAGATGCATCTGCCCAGCACTATGTGCAGGAATTGGTTTGGATCTCCAGAGCTAAACTGCTGTTACTCCTGTTGCTGAGTCTGAAAAGTAAAGTCTGCTTCTGAGTTGTGGCAAATTTGCCTGCACCCAGGCCTGGGTGATACGGTTCTAGTACGAACTGATTTCTCTCTCTCTGGTATCTGCAAATCATCCTTCCTGAATTAATGCAGATATGTCTCTCTAAAAAAAAAACATGTGGGACCCTGGCTGGGAATCCCTTGAATGAGAAGGAAGGTAAGGCAAGAAGGGGTGACTTCTGAGGCCTAGGTGGGACGTTTCTAGTGGGAGTTTGGAACCTCTGGGACCTTGCAGTAGAACAGTTCTTCACTTGCCTTTTCACTTAAAATAGCAAGTTGTCCTAGTTATCTGTATCTACTGGTACTTGGCAAGGAATAGCCAGGAGGAATTCCCTTGTCAGGTATATATACAGCTCTTGCTGCTGGACTCTGGGGGATTTAAATTCTTCTGTACCAGGAAGATATCAGGAGGGGAGTTGCCTGGGTGCCCCTTGCCTTTTTTTTGATGGAGAGGGACTGCCAACTCATTTATTTTCCACCCCAAAAAAGAAAACAAATTGGAGAGGGAGGTAAGGGGAAGAACTCTTGTGTATTTCATATGTGAGGCGTTGAAAGAACTGTGTGCGCTTCATGGACTAAGCATTTATCTTCAACAGAAGCCAGCTATCATGACAGAATTAATCCTACAATACTGCAAGGCAAAAAGAGATGGAAAGCTGAATGGGAGAAGTTCAGTAAGTCAGTGTAAAATATGCTCTGTTTTTCTATGTAGCTATATAACTCCAGTGACAGATAAACACTTTGCAAACATGTCATTTTTGTTATAATCCATCAAGTAAAAAGAGAGCCAAAAATAAATATATCCAAGAGGGACTGTGTTGTGCAGAAAAGTCAGTCTTGCAGTTCCTAATACTAATATAGCCAAGGTAAAAAGTAAGCATAAAAAAAGCAAGCAGATAACTTAACAAAACCCATTTGACCCAGCTCTTTCATTTTTTTTTTCTTTCTTTTTCCTTCAAAAAGTAAAAACCAGAAAAGGAATAAATTTAGCTTCCCTATAATTCTCAACTGGAGAACTGTAACCTTTCACACTCCAGGGCAAGAAGCACAGAGTTCTAGCTCACTTTGGTGGTTGAGGGCTCCCTGGGGAGAAATTCTTGTGACACTATGGTTTTGATGGGAAAAACTATTAGGTTTTTCCCTGCAATGTAGTCTCTATTCACTGGAGCATCTGTTGCAGAACAATGATCTCCTCTTCTTTACAGGCTTTCTGCTGCCAGGCAGGGCTGTGCTCTGCAACCACACCCTGCTGAGTGCATGTGATTTCCCTGCTGTAAGGAAAAGTGAAGCTGTTCTCTTGCCCTGAAGAAAAGAGCTCCATACTAGTTTAGAGATCAAGCACTATAAAGCATGAGCGACATCTTTTCCCAAGTTACTTTTGCGTTATTTGTTTTTTTTTTTTATGGTGTTTCTTTAGCAACAAAGACCAAATAATAGGAAAGAAAATCTTAACGGAACATGCAAGCAAGATTGTGTTTACTAGCACCAGCTGCCTACTTGGAGTCATATTCTCCAGCTGAGGATTTCCTGAAATGTCTCCAACATTCTAAAGTCCCATTTATAGTATCTTACATATTGATGGACACATCAGCCTTTCCATGCCAAGGCTAGGGCAGAAGTTTCTTCTTGTTGCTGGGAATCATGATTAGATGTATTACCAGAAGGGCAAGTTTCCTTTTAAATGTCTGTTTGCATTTGACACCAGTAAATTAAACAGTGTCAGAGGACATTCCTGAGACTTTTAAGTGTTAAACTACTAGTGCTGTTCTTGACATGATTTGCACTCCTACTGACTGTCACTCTTCCAAACAGGTCCAGAGCATGGGTCAGGAGTCAGCATAGACAAGGAAGCAACCCCCGCAAACAGTGATGCATGTGACCACCCTGTCCAAGAGGCCAAGAGCCAAGCAGATCTCACAAACGGTCCTAATGCCCATTGGTCTCTGGGCCACAAACCAGTTCAGAGCATGTTTAATTTTCTATCACAAATCTAACTTTCATGTAACTTTCCCATTAAAATGAGCTTTCCAACAGATGTGGTCTCTCTTTTCCACCTAACCCACTTCATGACCATCAGTGACCAGAGGTTACCACAGTCACACTCAGCTTTTGTGCCTAGGGGCAGAGAGAGATTGCAGTTAATGAGCGCGCATAAAAACAAACTCCAGGATTTTAACCCTCAGGCTACAAAACATGGCTGCTGCCAACAGAACTATGATTTTTTTTTTTCTTCAGATTTCTAGCTCGCATGGCTGTGTTGACAAAACTTTGTCAACAATTTTGACACTTCCCACATCTAGTAAGGGAATTGCCTTCAGTTTTAAATGTGATTACAAACTGCCCTGGAGCATAAGACAGTAGCAAGTGTCTTGGCACCTTGACTCAAAAAGAGAGAATCCAGCATGTCCTGATTAGCCTTGACATGATCACCAATGTAGAAACTAAGCTGCAAACAAGATGGATTCACTTCCATCCAAAGCATGGGAGAAAAATGCTTACAAAATGAATGGAGAAAAATCCTGCTGATAAATAAAACGCAAGTTGCTTAAACTACCAGCTGATCCTTTAGGTTTTGGGTGCAGAAAGCCCCTGACTTCAAGAGGAAATGTAGATTCTTAAGGGCTTATTAGTCATAAATATAGCCATGAACTTAGAGAAACCATAGTAGCCTCCTCAACCAGGAAGACTGAACTTGCTTGAAATGTGAAGTGTTGCCACCATAAAAATGTTGGTTATATAAGCAGACACCGTGACCTCTAACCAGTTTAGCTCTGCTGGCAAAATTCTTGAAGTAGAGACAGCTGCATCTCAATAAATGTTATTTTACTGGTTAGGATGCTTAGGAACCTGATTAATGGAAGCTGAAAAACTCACGAGATGCTGTGAGAAAGCCTTTGTGCTAATGCAGCTGCTCTAACACAGTCTCTAAAGCATAGTGAGAACTTTAGAACATAGTGATCTGTTTCTAAATGGTATCTGTGTCAAATGCTTCTGATGTCTGCTTTGGCCTTTTTGTGCTTACTAAAAAAGCAGGTGCCAGACATGAGGTAGCTGTGGTTAGGTACCAGCAGGTTTCTAAATAGAAATAAGGGTCCACCCCTGCTGAGAGCTCTTCAAGCCAGGAGTCATGTGGACCTATAACTCAAACATCCCACATGCAAATTTCCTGAAGTAGGGCTTGCAAGGACCAAATCTTGCCCATATTTTCCATCTGTAACAACTATACTGAAGGAAAAAGTGCTATGTTGCTGTAATGCTTTCCACGTAGTAGTGATTATATTGAAGGTCATTTGTGAAGGCAATACAAGCAAACTACCTCAAGTATAAAATAATACATTGGTTCTCCTTATTTATGTCATGGGTACAGGCAAAGTTTTCATAGTTCATATGCTGAATGGGGGAAAAAAAAGTCCATTGTCCCTAAACGATATGTAGTCCATGTACTTTGAGTCTTGCTTATAAAAGATTACCAGTTAGAAGTTAATTCTGAAAACAAGTAAACAAAAAGGTAAGGAAACTCCTCTACTATATATTTTATTTTCCCCCCTTTTTTTTCAACTTCTGGAAATTCTGATGAAAATTGAAGTAACTGTTTTAACATATACATACATTGTCCAAAGAAGAGCAGCAAAGCTGGTGAAAAGTCTAGAGCACAAGTCTTACAAGGAGTGGCTGAGGGAACTGGAGTTGTTCAGCCTGGAGAAAAAGGAGGTTTAGGGGAGACCTTCTTATTCTCATAAACTCCCTGAAAGAAGGTTGTAGTGAGGTGGGATTGGTTTCTTCTCCCAGCGACAAGAGGAAGTGGCCTCAAGTTGCACCAGTGGAGGTTTAGTTTGGACATGAGGAAAACCTTCTTCACTGAAAGGGTTTTTAAGTCCTGGACCAGTCTGCCCAGGGCAGTGGTGGAGCCCCCATCACTGGAGGTATTTAAAAGCCATGTAGGTGAGGTGCTGAGAGACATGGTTTAGTGGTGGGAGTGATAGCATTAGGTTAATGGTTGGACTCAATGATCTTGAAGGTCTTTTCCAACTGAAACAATTCTATGATTCTGATGAGAACAACTTACTTACTTCTTAAGAACGAGATATGCATTGTTAGCAGGATACGTCTGTGCAGATTTCTGCTAAGAATATGACATAAGATTGCACCAATTCTTCACTCCTGAATAGCTATTCACATACCTATTACTAGAGATGGAATCCTACTGCAATGGGGGTATTTATCATCTCTTTTTCCAGTTGATATCTCTGAAATGGAGGGATATCTTTCACAATGGAAAGCATTAATATTGTGGGCTTGTAAACAGAATGGAAAGTCCTAGCCACAGGGCCAAGAAATAATATGTAAATTAAAACTGATGTTATAATGTAGATAGTGAAGGAGCTTGGAAAATAACCATGACATGACATTCCCATGTACTTTCATTGCACTGTGATTAAATACACCATAGTATTAGACTAGCTAGCATTAAAGTCTATAAATATATCTGTCCTCCACTATGTGAGAACTGTAATTGCTCAGTACCAGCAATTTTACCATGTGTTGCCTTTACCTGAAGTAGCTACTAGGAAGAATTCTAAAAGCCTGTAGTGCAACAATAATAATGTAATTTTAAAGTTAACTCAAAATTATCTCTGCATTGTGAGGGAAAATATTTAATATAAAAGCAGTTGGTTTTCCATTTTCCAAAATAGAAATAATAATTTGTCCCTGTCTTGTATTTAAAGAAAAAAAAACCCAAACAAACAAAAAAACCCAACAACAAAACAGGGAGCTTTTCTTGTACCTTTTGCCTTTACTTCCATATGTTCATGTCACAAGGTGAGAAGCTGATAGGATGTGAACAGCATCCTAATGCTCATAAGAAAAAGCCAATTCCTAGTAATAAGGTTGTTCAGCCTTTTTCAAATTAGAGATACAGGACATAACTCCTAAGTTAATGCAGTAGAGATAAATCATCAAGTACTGTCATGGTTTAAGCCCAGGTGATAACAAAGCACTGTGTGGCCACTCGTTGACTCCTCTCCACCTTCCTCATGGTGGGATGTGGAGGAGTAAATACAATGAAAGGCTTGTGGGTTGAGACAAGGACAGGGAGGGGGTTCACTCACCAGTTACGGTCACTGGCAAAAAAGACTCCACTTGTGGGGGGAAAAAAAAATTAAAAAATTAATTCATTACCAATCAAATCAGAGTAGGATAATGAGAAATAAACCCAAATCTTAAAAACATCTTCCCCTCACTCCTTACTTCTTCGCATGCTCAGCTCTGCTCCTGATTCCTCTATCTCCTTTGCTGTAGCAGCACAAAGGGATGAGGAACGGGGATTGTGGTCAGTTTGTCACAAATTGTTTCTACTGTTCCTTCCTCCTCAGAGGGAGAACTCTTCACACTCTTCCCCTGCTCCAGTGTGGGGTCCCTCCCATGAGAGACAATTCTTCATGAACTTCTCCAACTTGAGTCATTCCCATGGGGCAGTCATTTCCATGCTGCAGCTCCTTACAGACTGCTCCAGCTTGAGTCCCTTCTGCAGGGCCAAGTCCTTCAGGAACAGACTGAATCAGTGTGGGCTTCCTCAGAGCATGGCCTTCTTCAAGCACAGACACCTGCTCCAGTGCAGTGTCCTCCACAAGCTGCAGGTGGGTATCTGCTCCACTGTTAAATCTCTATAGGATAGAGGGGAACAGCCTGCTGTCTCACCCTGGGCTGCAGGAGAGTCTCTGCTCCAGACCTTTTCCCTCCCTCACTAACTTTAGTGTCTGCATATGTATTTCTTTCACATTCCACTCCTCTCTCCAATGCAGATTCTTTATTTTCCCCTTCTTAAATATGTTATCACAGACATGCTACCACTATTGCTGATTGGCTCAGCCTTGGCCAGAGGTAGGTCCAACTTGGACCCAGGAAAGCTTCTAGTAGTTTCTCACAAAGGCATCCCCATAGCCCTTCCCCTGCCGCCAAAACCCCACTGCACAAACCAAATGCAAGTATATGTTGATCGAACTGGATGTAGACTATGTGGTGACCAAGGGAAAAGCTCGGTGCCCCAGCCAGTCTGTGGGTGAGCCCTGCAGAGTTTGATGGTACAGGAATTCCAAGTGGTCATCTATCTGCCTGCCAGCACTTACCAACTCCACAGGAGAGTCATCAGGAGCAAAGCTTGTTTCTGCAGCATCTGCTGATGTGCAGACTGATGTGTTAGTTTCAAAACATCTTTGTCTGCAGCCAGTTAGACAGGAGACATGGCACCGGGGTGTTAAAGCATCAGGTGTACCCTCTTTTCTGTCAATCCTGCAGCTCTAACCTGTACAGGGAGAGAGAACTGGAGTCACAATTTGCCTGTCAACATCTTTAGATTTCTCCTGCATAAAAGATGTGAAGAAATTTAGGATTTACAGACAGAAAGCATTAGGTGAGCTCTAAGTATGTTTGTCTTTTTGAAATAAAGCACCAAGCAGTTAAAAATCTTGAAAAGCTATACAAATGAGACTACTTGACAGCAACCTTTGAACATGAAATGATTTAGACAGAATTGCAGGCATGAAAATAAGTCTTTTGTATTTAGCATTTTGACATGTGTTTCTTTTTACTGCAGTTCAGACAAATTCATCAGTCTGCGTGATTGGTGAAAGTTTCTGTATTGATCACTGGACCTGACAGGTAATCTTTGCCTTAAGGGCTTGGCCATGTTAGACTCTTTTCCTCTTAAAATTTCCTACATTTACTTCTGAACCCCATTAATTTTGTGAGAGTATGGTTGGAGCCTTGGGGGTACATCATGGGCACGATTAGCAATGTTGGCCTGACTCTGCAAGGCTGTGCACCCTGTGCATGATCAGTCTGTTATCTGTTGCAGTGGCTAACCATGGTGCAGGTAATGTAGAATTGAGATTTTCCCATTTGTACTCCTGCAAGCACCTCTACTTGTTAAATGCTGTCATCCTGACAGGTTTTTATTATATTATTTAAGGAATGGAGCAAAACCATGTGATTAATACTCAGGTTTGTACTCTTCAGTGTCAGTTCTCAACCATCTTTCCCATGACAGTATTCCTTCCTGCCTGGCCTCTCAGCTGAAGCATCAAGTGCCTTTTCAGTTTGGCTTGCTGATACTTGAGACTCTTCAAATGGGACTGCAAATTAGAGGGTGAGACCACTGCTGACAGATGTGATCTGTAAGGCTCTGTACTAACAGATACTCTCTGTGTGCTGTGTAAGTCAGTGGATGCTTGTCGGCATTAAAACTGAAAAGTGAGCAGCCTAACACTGCTGTGAAGAGGACACTGCACATTAGCACTTCATCTATGGTAATTTTCTTCCCTCTCTGCTGCAAGATGGTCCCAGGAGTTGGACTAGATGACCTTTAAAGGTCCCTTCCAAACAAAAAGATCTTATGAAAACATTCTATGATTCTATAAAATTTGATAGACAGGTCAGACTGTGCCTGTTCATGAGATCATGAATGTGTCCAAACTGCAAGTGTCATCTGGACAAAAAGAAGCTGGGTATTTTCCAGCAGGGAGCATTTGGCCTAAGCATAATACCAAGCTTTCATTACTTTCATTATCCAAGGTCCCATCCAGATGTAACAACCATTCATTGATGCTCACAAAACTCCTGGGAGAAAATTCTATGTAACAGATCTCAAATCAATGGAACTGCAGCCACTTCTTCAAAGAAAATTAAAGCATGCTTGGACACACTTTCCTTGAGGTATTTGAAACCCTGACACTATAGCACAGTTAGTTCTGGCAGGACAGAAGGAACAAATCACCAGGGACAAAAGGAAGGCATTTAGTCTCTCTTATAAAAGCAAAAAAGAAAACAAGATACAGAGTTGGCAAAGGATAAAGTTTAAAACTCATCGAAAGGCACATTTCTTCCTCCACAGTCTCCTTTGAAATGCAAGTGTACCTCAGCATGACTTAGCTGTGCTAAGGCTAGACAATGAATCAGAGGCCAGCACCAGCATGGGCTCCCAGCTCTTCCTTTCAGCTGCTGAAGGTGACTGCCTCTCTGGGCAAGCAGCAATATGGAGGGGAAGGCAGCAAAGGAATGCTCAAACACGCTGAAGTTCACTGGTTAACAGCAGCTGACAACAGCTGCCAGAAAGGTCTCCTCCAAGACATGACATGTCAACCAGCAAGCCTCAGGTATGCACTTGCCGTTACACGGTTTCTTCCAACAGAGGAACTTACCTCTAAGTAGCAAGTATTTAGTAGGATCTATTACTGGAAACCATTACTGTCAGGAGAGCAGTTTCAGCTCATCGATGGGGCCCCAGGCTGTCTTGGTGACCTCTGGCCAGTTTATGCTTTAGAACTGAGTGTAACATCAAGGACAACTCTGAGTGCAGTGATGCCAGCATCAACAAACCAGCTGTAAAAACATTTCATCAGTTTAATATTCTGTATTCATTACAAAGTCTTGCTACACCACATCCCGTTGTAGTCAGCTGCAGGCACAATCCAAGGTCTCTGTGACACAACCTATAATTTCTGCTTAAACATGTTTCTTGCTTCCCTTCCACACTTCTGCAGGCTAAACCCCACTTGATTACTGTCCTCTGCAGTGCCTGGCTTTAACCACTGGGTGCCAGGGGCCTCCCAGCAGGAAGCCACTCATGCACTGGCTCATCCTCCTGCGATGGGAATGCTGTCTGCAGGTAATCAAAGACTTGTGACTAAACCAGTGTGATGTTCTTCAAAGCAAGGTGTGGAGTGGAAGTAAGAGTAGGCTGCTGTAATGTAAATTGCTTGCAGAATTTCAGGGCACCACATAAAGTGCTCCAGTGTTAAACCACTTCACTGACCTGTGCTTGTGCTTGTGCTCGGTTTGCCTGTGCAACAAGGGTGGATGTGTGAAACGTGCTGGGCTGTTCTGTCCACCCTGGGCAGTGGCAGATCAAGCTGGCCTCAGGTACTTGTGGACTTTAAGAAACTGCATGGCCACATTCACCTTAAAATGCTGGTCCTGCAGCTCAGGCTGCCTGCAGAGCTGGCAGGTAAGGACAGCTGCAAAGTGGTGACTGTGACCCAGAACTACAATAAGAATCCCATCAACTCATTTTGTAGGAGAATAGGTGAGAGAACACTCACTATTAGTTTAAACAACATCTTGGTAAGCAAAAGGATTCATAGCCTATTATCAAGGAAATCCTGCAGTCATTTAGGTCCCTTTTGTTGCAGTTGCTGCTTTTTATTGGTTTGAAATGACAGTTATGAAGAGCTTACTTCTGCCATAATAGCTAGGATAGTCTTTTCATTCTGTGTTAATATGCTGGCTAGTTCCAAAAAGTCCAGGTTTAAGTGCTAAGAAATAGTAATAAAGCCTCAGCTTATTTCAACAATGCCTTGATCACACATATAATTGCAACAGAAAGCAATCAAAAGGCAGTTTCTTTCTCTGATTGTTTTGGGAGACTTAAAACTCAGAAAAGATGAAGTATACTCCATACACTCAGAAAATCCTCTAGTAACGCCTCAAACCAGAAGAGCAGCATTGTAAAATCTAAGAAACTGGAATATAAATGATATCCCTCTACTGCTAAAGCTCTACCTCATCACAACCACATGCTTAAATTACCAAGGCATCATAAGGGTAAAGGTCAAGATAAATGCTTAAAAAATGTCCTTCCCTGTATTATTAACATCACCATGAACTATTAAAATTAAAGGGTTCTTTAAATTATAATTGATTTTTGATTATTTATCTGCTGCTGCCACTGTTCACTTCTTTGGGTGTAAGTAGTAAATCCCCAGAGGGGTGTTTCATATCTATATAAATGTGTATTAGATGCTTTGCCTCTGGCCTTTTAGAAATAACACAAATGCAACTGTGTTTGTGCATCTATAATTTCACTACATGAGACAGCCTCTCAGAGAAGCTTCCTGTTGGCAGCCTACATTTTACTGTCTTCTGCAGAGTTTTGTAAAATATGTGGTACTAGTGACTGGGGGGTGTGAGGCAATGAAAGCTGCTCTGGTATGGAAATTCCTATCTCAAATTATTTGCAGGCAAGAGGTGTCATTCAGTGTTTTGAACTTGCTGTGGCTGGTCAGTTTTGTCTACAGCCTCTGTGTGTGCACAGGGGTAAGGGCTCTGATGGGGACTCCAAGAGTCAGTACTAAACAAGCTGGCCTGAGATAGCCATCACCCTCACATAGATTTGGTCCTTTCTATAGGGGGAATAATGCAATTTCCTTATTTGACACCTATTATAACTAAGAGCGCCTTGTTTGCTGGGAGACCTGCTTGCATTTCTGTTCAGCTCAGAAATTACCTAATTACATTGAGGCTTCAGATTATGTTTATGTGAAACTTTATGCTACAAACACATTGACTCCATCTAGCTCCCTGATGGCCTCTTACCAAGAGGATAAGAATGAAATACAAAATAGCACAAAGTAATAGCTTTCTTTTAAGGAGACCTCTTAGAGTAGATTATGCAACATACATGGAAGGAATCTTCATCCCCAATGCACATCATCTATTGCATAGTAAATGCAGAAGGTTTAACAGAAATTAATACCAACTTTCTCTAGAAGAAATACCTGTAACCATCATGTGGACCATCACTGTATTTCACAACTCCTGTTGCCAAACAAGTGGTTTGAATGGAAACATAACAAGCTTCATTTGAAAGCAGCGGAGCTCTGAAACTTGCTTTTCTTTTGCTGGTATTGGGACTATTTCAGTCAGAAAAAGGCAGGGGTTACCTGGGTGATCATCTTCATGACCTTCCTCTGGATGCACTCGAGCAAGTCCCTGTCCCTTTCATGTTGAGAGAGAAGTGCTGTGCCTGGAAGCTCTGCTTCTGCAAGGGATGCAGCACAGTGGCCGTGACACTGTGAGCACATTAGGTGAAAACTAAGCTGTGGTGTGGCAGGAGGGGGCTGTCAGTGGTGTGATTCTCATGCTCAGCACCTGAGGTTTGGCAGGTCCGGTGTAGATGTGGGCAGGGTAACAACAGGAATGGGTGCTACAGGCAAAGGGTGACAGGCCACTGCCCCGGGCAAGGGGGACAGAGGCAGCTGGCAGAGATAGGAACTGTATTCTGCATCATTTGCTTACTTCTGAAGGCATAAAGATGTTGTGTTTATATACTAAGTACCCCATTGGTTCTTATTAATTTAATAGATTTTTTTTTCTATTCAGAACATTTTATGGCTATGGTGATTTGTGGTGTTTTCCACACAGTAAACTGCAGAATTGAGCTTGCAAAAACCACAGCCTCTTAGGAAGTGTTATATTTAATCCTGACACCCAAGTTAATGTAGTTTGGTGTGTTATCTGAATCTTTTGCTATGCTGAGAAGGGCACCTAAGCATTGGTATGCTTGTTGTGTTTTCTACTGACAAACACGTCCAGCAAACAATCCGACTTCATTCCTTGTCCCCACAATGACAGCATTGTACAATGCCACAGATCAGCATCAACTGCTGCGTGGTGCTTCATGGTACCAGAGACCAAATCCAAGGGCTACTGAGGAGTGTTGCAGCCTTAAAAATGACATGGCCGAATGAAGAATTTGTTTTATTTTGATATCTGTTTTTTAAACCAGGCTCCACAATATTTCTCTGATAAAAACATCTTCTTCTGGCATGGTTATAAGATTACCTTAGTTGAAGGGTAAACCAAATAACTGTGAGTCTAAGGTAAACCTGAGAAAGTCATTCCTTGGCTTATAGCTATTGATGTTGCTCAGTCATCGGGGTACTGGGTTGCTTTTACCCAGGCTGTGCATTCTCATTGTGACAGGTTTTATTGGCAGAAGAGCCACTTACCTGGGGAAGAGGAGCTCAGGGAAGACAACTGCAGACACGGGGGTTTTTTTGCTGGAGTGTTCCTCTGGCAACTATATGTTTGCTGAAGATTTGAGTCAGCTCAGGAAGAGAATTTGCATGCAAAAGAAAGGCTGGTGACTGATTTTATAGTCTTTGGTGACTGATTTTATATTCAGTGTATCCACATACCATACAGACCTCTGTTTACAATACGGAATGTAAATGCAGTAGCGTAAACCACACCTTAAAGGATTCTCTGCTTTCACCTGTAGCTCTTCCTGCCAGCGCTACATGGCAGCATGGCCTAAATCCCCATCTTGTGATATCTTGCCAATATACAGTGATGTAACGTTATGCAACTTCATTATGCAGTGACACAAATACCACGGAGCTGAAGCACTACTTTCAAGAAAAGAATTGATTCCACCACTAAAAATAATACAGCTTCATGTCACCAACTATCCTGAATCGATGTCTGGAAATGAAACAGAATTAATTCCCCTATCTTCAGATACAAACTGTTGGAGTTTAGACAAGCATAGTTACTTTACACCTCAGAAGATGTGCCTAGAAGTACAACCTCATATACCAACCTGGAAACGGCAGTTGCGTGTGTCAGCCTGTTACGCCTTTTCTCTGCATTGTGGCTGTAATGTGTAAGATAGATGTGGGACAGAGTATAACCATTACAGCCCTCCTGGCAGCAATACTTAAGACGTGTTTCCACTAGTGTTTTAGTTCAGATCAGAACTGTATTTTTGATACAAATCTCCCTATCATCTCTATTGCCTGTGTTTCTTTTTGCATCAGGGACTGATTTTGGGGCACAGGGACTAGATCCTGTGGAGAGAAATGAAATTTGAAAATATTCACCAGAAATGCTCCTCATATGTTCAGGCCTCAATAGGCATTCAGTTCAGGGGACCCAACTGAAGGTGGTTTGTATTGGAAAAAATCAGAATATTCATAGTGTGCATGACAGATCCTCAGAATCGACTGTGTGTGTAGAGCATCTGCTCTACAGATTCTTTGTCTACTTGACCTTGCTGTGCAGATGTAACTGTACCTTATTTATGAGGAGTTGAGAGGATCCTACTGAGAATTAGGCTTCTAATTTTTTCTTAATGGACTCAGAAATTTTCCCACCTTCATAGACCATGATCATTGGTGGCTTAGTGCTTAAGGAGTATCCCTGCAAGTGAAATAGCATTGCTGTAAATGTACTGTTAACAGTGAGGGAAAGATGTTATTTCATTCTGTAGCTTCTAAAATATTTCACAATTTAGATAACTGGTTATCACTTCAAGTGTCGATAAGAATGCAGCCACTTCTAAAGTAGAACTTGTCAGCAGAGTCAGCACACAAGATTATAATATAAGAAGAGGAGAAAAAGGAGAACTACATTTAAAAGTCCCATGTCCTAGCTAGAAATTCACTTTTTGCAATGCAAATTGGATTTTGACTAGCATTTACCTCTGCTTTTATGGTAAGAATCAATGTGGTTTTTAATTACTCAGCTCCCAGCTACATTTCATTGGGAAATATAGGCTGGAAATGCTCTATCTCAGTAAACAGAGGCAGGGTCATAAGTCTTAAAATGGTTTCTACAGTAAAGCAATTTCTGAATTTCTAAAAGGAAAGAAATTGAGAGACTGGTTAATGTAAGGACTTACATTTATAAGTAAATGTTAAGCAGTGTTCTGAGAAAGTGGGATGTTAGTTACAAGAAAATATGCTGCATTTTCAATGGGTCATACTAGAATTTTTTTTCTTAAGCAGAAGCAAGCAGGAAATATAGCTCAGTATCACCATTGATTCAGATTTGATTCAACAAGGAAAGATATGTCCGTAGTAAAAAAAAATTAAAAAAATTAACCCCCCCTCTTTCCTTCCTGGAACAGGAAAAGTAAAAATAACAATAGTCTACTTCCAAATCCTACTAAATGAAGTGAAAATATCTAATTTCTTTGCCAATAAAAAGAAGTTCTGCCATAGTTTTGAAATGCAAGTAACCTAACCAGCTTTTGATATGATTATGCAGACTATTGAAAAAGCTCTTTCTAAAGTGACACTGAAAACACTAAAGCACACAGAGATCCTAACTACCTTGATTTTCAAGACTGCACCACAAGCTCCAAACCAGTGTCAATCAATTCAATCAGTCTAATCAAATTGTGAACTATGAATCACTATCAATCCTAAAATGTAAGAGTACGGGCAATGGAATACTTGCTGACTGACCATTGAAAGTCAGTGAGCAGTATCAGTACTCCAGTTAAAATGGCTGTGGTTATAACATGTAATTTAGTTTTTCTAAAATCACAGCTTTTTATTAACTAGATGTCAGGTGCTTTATTCACTGAGCTCCTAATTGACAAACCACTATTAGTGTATAAAATGTTCCAGATACTCCTAACTTTTCTTTTTTTCTTCTCTTCTCTTCTCTTCTCTTCTCTTCTCTTCTCTTCTCTTCTCTTCTCTTCTCTTCTCTTC
>JANHGN010149401.1:0-14691 GCA_024605025.1 Megaceryle maxima | reverse complement strand
GCTCCAGCAGCTCCCTGGCTCTGCTGTGCTGAGGACTCCAGAGCTGGCCCCAGCACTGCAGGGGGGTCTCCCCAGAGTGATCCCACCATAGCCTTTCCTAGACTTGTATCTATACAAGGCATCATCAAGCATGAAACTATTTGTTAACTATTTTATTTGCCCTCCCCAATCTCTGACTCACTGTTATCATTCAATTAACAGCTGATCCCCAAGTTGTCACCAGCACGGCCAGCGCAAAAAAACACAGACATGGGCTACAGACCCAAAGAAATCAGTTTTTACAGTTGCTGTTTATGAATGAGTCTCAAATTAAAAGTAATTCACACTCAGAAGACTTCCTTCCACACTGCTTAAAAACCAAAAAGAATTTTCTCAGCTCAAGAAGTGATATTTCCCATGTTTTAATCGCACTGATGCATTTTTTTTCCCCACCAGATGGTAGGTATTCAACACTTAGGGCTTGCTTTTTTTTTGTCCCCAAGTTCTATATTGGTGTGACAGCCTAATTTATTATTTATTTTAAACACACAATCCTGCTGTCCCTACAATATCCAAGCATTTCAATCAAACTCTTTTGGAAGTGATTGTTCTAAGAGTTATGGTCCAAACTTGGGGGCATCAGGAACATCTGCCAGTCACCTACTCAAATCTGAAGATGATGTAGCAGCTGATGGTAAAAAAAAAAATCAGCAGGAGTATAGATGGGATCTAAGCATCTGAGTCATCTGCAAGAGTCCAGCACTCTAAGAGCTGATGAACCATTCATTAAAGAGCTTCTTAACCCTTTGGGAAGTACATACAGCCACAAACACCATCATACTGGTCACCAGTTTCAAGGGGAGTTTGCTTCTACTGGGAGAAGCCACCAGGTTGTGGTGCTCACCAGCTTTTGGTGATGCTGGTGAGCATTGAAACCAAGCTTTGCTGGTCACCTGCTCTGCAAGGTGCCTTCAAAGAATGCCTGGTTTATCTCATTGGATGGATGGGGGTAACCACTCAGACACCTTCCTGCCAGCTGATAAGTTGGGTGTTTTTAGCTCTTCAACAAGATCTACAGAGCTATTTCTCAGCTAATGAGGATCTTGTGTCCCTGGAATTTGCAGACCTTACATATCATGAACTCTACAGTGCTGGCTTAATGGTTGGTCTTGATGATCTTAATGGTCTTTTGCAACCTAAACCATTCTATGATTCAATTCCTGCGGGTTTCCTGAGAACCAACTCATGAAGAGATGCCCTAAAAGACATGGAAATAAAAAGAATAAGATTAAAACATCCCAATGGACAGCTCACAATTTCAGGCTTTTCTCACCAGCTTACTGGGAATTTACTTGGCATCTTCCATTAAACATGATCATGAAGATCCTACCAGCTGGCTCCACATATTTGACCGCTGGGAGTTTAAAACTGGTCTCAGCAGCACTTCCACTGCATCACAACTGGCTTCTCCAACCTCAGCAGTATTGCAGAGGTTTTTACAGGTGAGTAATTCCTTCCAAAGTATTAAACACCAAAAAAAATGAAGTACTTAAGCTCCACCCTGATCTGCTTTATCCATCTCGTGTTGGGGAGGATGTCAGCACCACGCTGCTTCCCACCTTGTTAAGCTGAAACAGGGGCAAGGGATTAACCTTATCCCAAAGAAAGGACTAAAATTCAACTCCCAACATGGCCTTGATTAACCCCAGGCTTTAGGTTTGCTCTGGAGCTTCCACATAAGCTGGCAATTCTAAATTTGCCTACATCACAAGTTATCAGCCAGTAAATTGCTTGGTTTATAGGAAAACAACAACAACAAACCAACCCAAACCTACATTTGACACAATGATGTTTAAACTCAAAGACCCATCTGATCTTCCTGCTAGGAACACTGACCTAGGAGGTAAAGCAGCTGGGCTATGATCCAAGAGATGCTATTTTGGCACAATTCCTGGGTTTACCAAAAAAAAAAAAAGTAAATCAGAGACATCACTGATTTCCCCCCCACATAAATTGTTCGGTCTCATTTGGGATGGGAGAAGGCTCTTAGAAATAGGCTTTAAAAATCCCTGCTGAGATCCCCTGAAGGTGAACACAGGGGTGGTTGTCATCTAGGGCTCATATCCCACTCACCCAAAATCACAGATGGTTTTGGAAGGTCTCCTCCTGGAGTCCTGAAAAGCTGAAAGCCAAGAGGAGCTACAAAGGAAGCCTTAGAGATGCCTTCATTTTTACTTGAGTTATGTTTTTCAATCAGACTTCTCTTCCTGTTCCTCAGCCAGGATCCCATTAGCACACACAGCCTTGTGGGCATCAACCTGCTTCATGGCTGGTTCCTGCCAAACCCAACTCATCTCAGAAGTCAGAGCACTCAACTTGAGAAGCCACCACATCCAAGAGATCCTAGAACAACGGCGCAGCACGTGCGTAGCAGATGAAAACAACTTCAGGAAGGAGCTGCCCAGTTTTGGTTGCAAAGAAATAAAGAGTAACTGGAGAAACTAAGAATGGAAGGGCCATAAAAATGATAGGAGGGCTGAGCTCTCCTACGAGGGCAGGGGGAGTTGGGGTTGGAAGGAAAGGCTTTGGGGAGACCTTGTGGTGGCCTTGAAGGGGCCTGCCAGAAAGATGGGGACAGTTTTGAGCAGGGCCTGTTGGAACAGAACAAGGGGTGATGGGTTGAAACTAAAAGAGGGGACGTGTAGAGTAGAGAGAGGGAAGAAAGGCTCTGAAGTTGGGACAGGGACATGAGGCTTTGCAGCTGTCACCGGTGATGGCTCTACACCTCACTGCTGATTACTGCTGGAGAAAAAAAGGCTCCACAACCCAACGGTCACGTTGCCCCTTTTGTCAAGAAAAGTCTTTTTTGTGTTTTTAGCTGATGGGAGGCTGGTTCCTCTGCTGTTTCTTGCCGGGAAAGCCTCTCAGCCACACACCAAGCCACCCCGAAATACAGAATTACTTCTGCCTCACTGAAGTGTCTCTAAAATCTGCTTCATCTCCCAAACATGCAGAGACAGCACATATGTGTTTTCATAAGCTGAGCCCTGCACTTGATAAGACACTCCAAAAAGCTTTTTCTAGCTCTGATTTTTGCTCCTCAATATTTTCATCTGACAAACTTCAAAATGAGATAAGACGGGGGAGGAAAAAAAAAAAAAAAAGCACAACTCCTCTCGCATAAACTACACCCCAATCTGGTTTGGAATCATGAAATATGGGTTAATCCTCTGGCTGGTAGGACAAGAGCAGATGTTTTCAGGTAAACACCACGTGGATTTGGGGTATCGATCAATTTGTAGGATAAGCAGCACACTGCTCTCAAGGGAAAAGCATCAGCTACAAATATACCCAGATAAACCAGGTGCAAGTCCCAAACATCCCACTTCTCACCAATAGCTGATTCATTCTCCTTCTCCATTCCCAAAAGCCTCTGAACCCAGTGGTGACTTGCAACAAGTTGGAGTTGTAGGGCTCAAAGTAAAAAAGATCCTCTGAGTTATCAAGGTGAAGAGCAGCTTCCTAGACCAGGAGAAGCTGGAAAGCCTGAAGCCTGAGCTAACACCACACACGAGCACGTGGACCAGTTCCCATCCAGGTACTTGGGAGCATCTGTAGGAGATGCCCAGCATTAGAAGTGACCTCCTGGTTACCCTGGTGGAAAGGGATGGGGGATCTGTGCTGTGGAGAGGAGACTTTGCTGCTACTCTTCCTGCTGAATCTGAAGAGTTGGTAAGAAGCATAGTCAAAAAAAAAAAGAGGGGGGGGGGAAAAAAAAAGGAGTGGGACAGCCCAGGATCACTGAATGGGGAGGGCTGGACACAGCCAAGGGAGCAGGTGGGTGTCTGCTGCTGATTCTTGATAATGCCCCAAAACAAAGAGCATCCCATAGCATTTTCTACACCAGCTAATGGTGTTAAGATGGAACAATCCACCCCACTAAGGTATTTCTACACGTTACGAGTAGATACTATAGGTAGTAGACTAACAACTTCCAGCATCTCACTGGGAAAAGGGGAAAGCAGCAGCCTAGGGCAGTCAGAATTACACCATGTAGAAGGCTGTTACACCACCTTAGTGTAGCAACTTGGACATTTTCTCACCAAATTCAGTGCTGTGCATACCTACAACATTCATTAATTTTGATAATTAACTATTTTGGTGCCATTACAAAGGTTTTTTTCAACTAGTCTGGGAAGGGCTTGTGCCCCCCCACACACAGTGTACTTAAGTTTGATCTTTAAATAGCTGCTCATTAAAGAGTTGCCAATAAAACTCAGTAACTCTACTTCTCCCTTGCATTTGTAGCTGGAAGAGATGGTCAAGAATCCATCAGAACACCCATTTTCCACATCCCCCAGGAGGCAGACACAGGCTGATCTATCACAACATGGTACTGTCTGCCTCCCTCCTCCTCCCTGCTGGCTCCAGGCCTCCTCTTCTCCAAGCTGTCCAACCAAACTATCTACTTTCCTCAGTTTTCACAGAAGTAGCAGCAATGGGAGTGGTGAGAGATGAGGATACGGGGATGGTGAGACACCCACTCAACTCTGCTTCCACAGATAGAGAGAAGAACTCATCACGATGAAGCTTCAGAGAACTTTTTATGGTTATACCCCATTTCTTTTAGCTCTAAATATTGTGTTTCTGCCCCAAACTTTACAACTTTTAAGAATGTGACTACTGAGGGTAGGACCCAACAGCAGCATCTACAATTCAGTGGTCTGATCTACGGTCACTGACCTGTTACTGCTTCTGTCCACCACAAGTAACCTTCTCAAAACCTCCACTGGCAATAACAACAAAGAGATTCAGTATCTGCAACTCCAATACCACCTCTCTTCCCCCAACCCCTCCTTCCAAACCACATCAACACTTGATGCTGCTCCTAGAAATTTCCTTCTTATAAAACATCTTCTCTTACCCAAAGCAATACTTTTGCCCACTGGGCTCTCCAAAACAGAAGATTCTTTTAGAGTGGACTTTTGTTGGTGTCTACTTGGTATTCCCACGAGTTTTTCATCCAGTGCAATATGTTTGTGCATATACAGAAGCATCAAATGGTTTTGAGTTGGAAGGGACCTTCAAGATCATCTAGTCCAACCCCCTTGCGGTGAGCAAGGACCAACTAGAGCAGGTTGCTCAGCACCCTGTCCACGCTGGCCTTGAGCACTCCCAGGAACAAAGAATCCACAGCTTCTCTAGGCAACCTGTTCCAGTGTCTCACCACCCTCAGAATGAAATATTTATTCCTACTATCTCATCAACATCTCCCCTCTTCCCATTTAAACCCATCACCCCTTGTCCTATCACCACACTCCTTGATAAGAAGTCCCTCCCCATCTTTCCTGGAGGCCCCCTTGGAGTACCAGAAGGTCACTATAAGGAGATCTATACATACAAATCCATATACATATATAAATTCCTCAACACCACCATTGTTATTTGCCATCAGAAGCTCAGCAGTCACAACCTGCTCCCCGCTGGGCTCCACAGCCCCATCTCTCCCAAGAGCCTGTTTATGGACTTAAGGTTGACCACATGACAAGAGCCCACGAGTCACTTCCCAAGCACAAAGTGCAGGGAGGGGGAGGAACTTTTAGCAATAGGAAGCATTAGTGACCATGGCAACCAGAACGCAACGACCTTTGGGCTTTTTTATTACAGCATCAGATCAATATTTCTGCCTCGGGAGGAAAACTGGGGCAGCCCCACGTTGGTCTAGAAGATGTGGCTAAGATGAGAATGTTATTATTACTATTTTGTTTTTGACATGCTAAGTGAGATTAGAAAGAGTTGTTATGTAACAGGATGAGCCTTTAGCCACTAATGGAAAAAAAAAAATATTAATAAAATCAAAAGAAATCACATTAAACTCTTAAACTTGCACCTATATTAAACCCCAGATTGTCCCAAAGGTTGGGATAAGCCCTTGCTTGTGTCAGACTTTGTACAATTACACAGAGCTCTGGGATTATGATGGATCTTGTCAAACCTACTCCAGAGGCAAAGGGGAGGATTACGGTTGGGAATTGACTTTTTCGGACCGATTTTTAACGACGAGGCAGATTTTGGAGACTACATTCTAAGAACATTTCCACTTCTGCCCCCTCCTTGCTCGTCTGTTCCTTAAGCTGCTATCAGCACTCGGATGGGCTTTTAACTGCCAGAGCTGGTCCCCCTCTCCCCCTCCCCAACCCTCACTGCAATATATTAAGTTTTCCAGCCCATAAATACAACTGAGTTGTGTCAGGTTGATCAAAGTGTCAAGGCTGTCATATCTGGCTGGGAAAAAGAAAATAAAAAAGAAAATATAAAGCAGCACTTTCCACTTGATCCGTAACATATGTAGGACATGGAAAAGCTCAGCTCTAAAAATTACTCATCTTAAACACGGTAATAACGAGGCATAGCTGCTACAAATAGCCTGTTAGTAGCCACGGCTTGCAAAGTCAGATAAGCAAGGGCTTGTTATTACTTTTACAACCCCCCCAACACACACACAGCCCATCAGGGTTTCCTCGAGCGACGTTAACCAAGTGACTCCTCAAACGACGGCGGTTTGCGGAGGGATTCCAGCCCTGCTCCTAAAGTGAGGTGTAGACTGGGGTTGTAACTTCATTTAACCCAGGAGAGAAACACCTCACCATGAGTGAGGTGTAGTCCCACTTTTGTCATTCCATTTTATTCTTTAATTGCTACTTTTCTACCAGATCTAGGATTATTTTACAAGTAGATTTTGGGGTTGTTCAGCCTGGAGAAGAGAAGGTTCTGGGGAGACCTTTGAGTCTTCCAGTATCTGAAGGGGACCTAGAAGAAAGAGGGTGGGGGGGAAGGACTTTTTACAACAGCATGTAGAGATAGGATGAGGAGTAATGGCTTCAAAGTGTAATAGGAGAGCCTGAGATTAGAAATGAGGAAGAAGCTCTTCAGTCTGAGGGTGGTGAGGCTCTGGAACAGGTTGCCCAGGGAAGCTGGGGATGCTCCATCCCTGGATGTGTTCAAGCACAGGCTGGATGGGGCTCTGGGCAACCTGCTACAGTGGGAGGTGCCCCTGCCCATGGCAGGGGGTTGGAATGAGATGATCTTGAAGGTCCCTTCCAACCCAAACCAGTCTATGATTTGCACTTGTGCCCAAAGTTTACAATGAGTTGTTACAGGGGTGGGGGTTTTTTTGCTGTCTGGAGGTTTTTCTGATGGTTTTGGTTTTTGTTTATTTCCCTCCCTGAAATCACAGCAAAATCTCACACTTACATGGAACATTTTGGGATGCCAGTGTCCCTTCACTCAAAGTCTTCTATCTTCCTTACAAGGGGAATCAGGATCTGATCAATAGCTAATGATCTTATCAATTGTAAGGATCAAGGATCTTATCAATAGCAAGGATTTTAACAAGAGCTAAAGGGCCAGGAGGATGGGGCCAGACTCTGGTCAGTGGTGCCCAGTGACAGGACAAGGGGCACCGGGCACAAACTGGAACCCAGGAGGTTCCACCTGAGCAGGAGGAGAAAGTTCTTTGGTGTGAGGGTGTCAGAGGCTGTCCCAGGCTGCCCAGAGAGGTTGTGGAGTCTCCTTGTCTGGAGAGATTCCAAATCCCCAGCTACCTCACTGAAGATAACTGTCCTCATTTTTTGATACTTTTTGCCTTGAATTAAGTGCACTGCCAAATTTTTTTTGAAGCACAGACTGCAAGTACAGAGTCTTCCAGGCATTATTTTGCTGTCGACGTGCTTTGCAAGCGCATTGCGAGGCTGCCCTGCAGGCTCTGCCACAATTAGGGCTCTCTCTCCCCTCTGCATTGCTGCTTCTCCTCTCTCTCAACATGTTTGCTTCCTTACCTGCTCTGTAACAAGTCCATTCTTTCCAGGAGCAACCTCAGAGCATGTTGCAAGGAGCCACCACCTGGCTGCACGCCGGGGAGTTTCAGCTCCACATTGCCCCATCCTTCTCTGGGTCCTCCAGGGACAGGCACAGACCATACCCCGTGCCTTGGACAGAAAGCTGGGGATGTTCTGCCCAGGGCCATGAAACCCAGGGTCAGGAACCCTTCAGCATTTTGACCAGAGCTGGGCTATTTTACACCTGAGTTAAGGACAATTTTATCCCCCACCCCAAAAAAAAAAAGCTTATTTTCAAGAATATCTTCTAGAAAAATACAAAGCATCACCTACCAAAATAATGTTGAGGCACGGCTTCAAAAATCCCTGATGAAATTATTTTGAGGAGATGACCTCTCCAGGAGATCATATCCCATTATTTGTCCCCAAAGCTTTAACCCTGGATCAGAAACACTGGCTCAGAGGAGAGAGTGAAAACATTCATCCCAAAGACAAGCAGCGATGGTGGCGTGGAGGAAAACATTGCTTCTCTGGTGCACAGAGACCTATAAGGAGACTAAATGTTCATTTCACATTTACCACCTGAAAAAATAAGTTCTTTCCTTTCAGAACATGGTTACAGGCTTCTTGGAAACCTGCTGCCATAGTAATTCAGGAGCTTTGGCATCTCCTGGGTCCATCTGGAGTTAAGAGAAGTCAACTTGTATTTTCTCCTCCTCCTGCATCACCTCCTTCAGCAGCAGGATGGGCTCACAAAGCTGAGTTATACCAGCTGTTCTTCACAAGTGTCTTCTTCATGAAGAAAGGAAAGGAAGGCTTGTTCAGCCTGGAGAGGAGAAGGCTCCATCCGGGGAGACCTTCTGGTGGCCTTTCAGGACTTGAAGGAGCCTGGCAGAAAGATGGGGACAGTTTTGATCTGTTCCTGTTGGGACAGGGCAAGGGGTGACGAGCAGAGGCTGCTGAAGCATTGCTTGTTTAACTGGTACACACAAGAACTCACCCCTGGGAAAAGGAAATGCAGAAAAACTTCCCTTTGCTCCCTTGGTCAAGAAAAGCTTGAAAGAGCAACCTGTGGATTCCAGCATCAGCTGTCACCAGCCTGGAGAGCAAGGGTGGGGGGGGGTCCCACTCCAGCATGAACTCTTGGACAAACCCATGGTAGTCTGGATACTGACTGCAGCCCTACTCTGCTGGGAGACACCTTGAACTGGGTCCTCTTCCAGTCACTTCTCACCACGTACCCTTTCTGGTCTCTCCTTATTGTCCTCCTGGTGTTCATGGCTGGTTTCAATCATAGTCAAATGAAAGGGTAGCTGGGAACATGGGGACTGCCAGGCTTTGAAGTGCTGGGTCCTGCCTGACAGGGGCTTTATTGCCCTAAAGTTCTTTGCTGTAACATCTCCCTCAAGAAGTAAAGTCCATCCCACAGCACCAAAGGGAAACTCCATGGTTGGGAAGGACACAGTGACCAAGCTCTCAAGGCTCAGAAGTTGCATCCATAAATAATTAAGGATAAAGACACATAAAAATGTTAAAGTCCAGGCTACAAATTCAGAGGATTAGAGGAAGTGGTGCAAACAGAGATGAAAAGATGATGAAAATAATTATTTATCCCCACCCCACCCCCCCAAATTTCTTTTCCAAAAGAGAGTTTGGCCAAATTCCTGGTCTCTTCCAATTCCATAGCAACGTTTGCTCTGAATTTCAGGAACTAGCAGGAGTAAAGACAGATTGCAATGGAAATAAACTCCTCTCACAGTCAGCTCTGGCTGCTGCCACTAGTAGTTTTCATAACAAATAAATAAATAAAATGTTTGATCTCAGTGTAACATGCCAATAAAAATAAATAAATCCATCAATCTACACTCACCAAGCCAAACAGCAATTCATTAGTTCTGGTGCAAACAAAGAAACAGCTTCTGGGAGCAAGAACTTGAAGGAAAGTTTTATTTTCTTTTTTTTTTTTGCTCTCTCTCCAATTCTTTCTCTTCTTACCAACTGTGGAAAGAGCTGAAACAAGGGCAGCCCTCATCCCAAAGCCAGGCATTGCATTAAAAGCAACGTTCCACCACATTTCATCCTTGAAAGCCACTTTCAGAGCTTTTTGCTTCATGTCAGAGGAGAGCACCATGTGCTGCTCAGCCAGGTGAGCCTCCAGTTTGTGTTCATTTTCTTGTCTGGCAAAAGGAAGGGTGAAGCAAATAAGCTCCATCCCTCTTCTGCCTCCCTAAAATAGCTAAAATATTCCCCAATTCAGCTCAGAAATCTCCATCACATCCCTTTGGTAGATCTTGCCTGATAGAGCAGACTAGAAGCTGTCATTACTCTTCTTGACTCACCAAGTCCACATCCTTAAGACCTTCAAGAACGTGGCTCTGAGGACTCAGTTTCACACAGCCTGGTCTTCCGAGTCCCTTCCTTCCACCCCAAGCTATTGAACATTTTGGGGCAGAATGCTCTTTGATTTTGATGGCTTCATTTTTCTCTAAAACCTCAATGGCTCCTTGTCCAAATCTCAATGCCCTGAAGCTGGAGTCATTCCCTTCATACATCTCAGTATGTTCACCTCCATTGCAAAATGCACTGCAGATATAGAAAGATTTATAGAAAAGGTGTCTTGAGTTGGCTTTAAATGAGGGAATCCAAAGTGAGATAACCAAACCAGACTAAAAAAAAAATAAATCAAGTGTCCCTGCTGAACTTCTGAGGTCATTACTTCCTCCATAACTTGAGGCATGATCCTCTCCCTTGATTCCTCTTCTAGAAGATCCAACTAGCGACCACAGCCACTAACACCACAAAACTGACTCAAAAAAGCCAGCGCCTTCAAAGTTTTGGGCAAGATCACTAACACCACAAAACTGACTCAAAAAAGCCAACGCCTTCAAAGTTTTGGGCAAGATCAAGAGCGTTGCGCTAAGAACGGCGACGTATTTACCAATCCTTTTTTTAACTGGGCTCTAACCAAAGTCACCATCTTCCAAAAGGCTCCTATCATTTCATTTCTGACTTCAGATCTCAGCTGCCAGCCCAGGTGAGCTTTTAGGATTGAACTATAAAGCCCAGGAAAATCAGAGTTGCTAACGGACCCGTCGACAGCTCTGGCTACGCCGGTGGGAACGGCTGTAATCAACCCAGCGTAATCACTCCCCTCCTTTTCCCCTGGTTTTATTGCTGGAGAGAAAATTAAGAAATTTAACATCTTGCTCTCTGCTAAATTGCTTCTTTTTTATTTTTTTTCTTCCCCAGACTTTTTGTGGTGTGCCCTTTGTGCTACCACTTTACTTGTAAACATCCTCATTTGCGGCTGTGTATTAAAACACTTGAATTTAGCAGCTTCAATCAGGAGGGGATTTTTTTTTTGCCCCCCCCCCCTCCAGTATTTTAACTTCCTATGCGGCCACTTTGTTCTGAATCTTATTCAAATTAAAGCAGGGCTATTATAGGAGACACAAAAGTTCAATTTGAGTAAAATCGGGGCAGGATTTTCCTATTTTTTTTCCCCCCCTCTTTTTTGCATGAAAACAACTGCATAATAAATGCTAATCACAATAATCTTTTTGAAGTGAAAGCTTTTCAAGAGTCTTTTTGCACGTCCGAGTATAAAACACGCGTTCAATTTGCATTCTAAAGGTTCACGGAGAATCCAAGATTAGAGATGGAAGGAACCTATGTGTCATCCCTTCAATCCCCTGTCAGTGCTGGATTGGATCATCTGATGGTAAATATGGAATAAGAAGCTTGAAGAATTATTATGTTTTAGCTTGTAAACCAATAATCATCCTCTAATCAATCACAGGGTGTTGGGAAAATTTGGAAACCTCTGTTTCCTTACCGCTGAGAGTCAATCAAGTCCCAAACTAGCGTGTCCATCAACTACTTCTCCAGGTCAAATGTGGCCACCAACAAAGGTGGAGGAACCTGACCCCTGTTAATTAAATTGCTCGGATGATGCGGTTGATGGAACTTGAAGATTGACTCTGCTAATTTAAAGCCCTCTCCCCTGGTAGTGACATGGTGACATCACAAATGACCTCTTTCTCGTTTGCCCAAGAGGTCATGGAGGACAAACGAGAGGGTTGTAAACAGCTTCTTGCATCTTATTAAACAGCCCTTCAGAAAGGCATATAGATTTTGAGAAAGCAAGGTCAAGAAACCATTAGAAAGGTTAAACTGGTAACAAGTGAGCACGCAACGTACTCACGAGATTGTTCCAAGTCAGAAAATTAAATTACACTAACAAAATCCCTGAAGGTGATTACATCTTCATTACTTTTCTTAGGGACAGGTCTTCTGGTGGCCTTCACTTATCTGAAGGGGGGCTGCAAGAAAGCTGGGGAGGAGCTTTTTACAAGGGCTTGTAGTGATAGGATGAGGGGTGATGGCTTCAAACTGGAAGAGGGGAGATGGAGATGAGAAGTTTGAGACACTGGAACAGGTTGCCCAGGGAAGCTGTGGATGCTCCATCACTGGATCCAGGGTTGGATGGGGCTTTGAGCAACCTGCTCTAGCAGAGGTGTCCCTGCCTGTGGTAGGAGGGTTGGAACTGGATGGTCTTTAAAGTCCTTTCCCAAGCCAAACCCTTCTACAATTCTATAACAAAAATCAAATAAAAAAATTAGCAGAAAACACTGAAAAAAAAATAGCAGAAAACACTGAAAAAAATAAAACCAACAAAAAACCACCAGCTACCTAGAAAACCTTGACACTTTCACACTTCCAACTCCCCCCCCAACCTCCACCTGATCCTACTTTAAGGCTTCATCTCCACTTTTCATCCACAATTGCTGCAGTTCTACCAGGATGGTCATCAGCACAAAGAGAAGAAATCCCATGGAGGTGCATTTTAAAAGTCTGCTGCAATTTGTATTCATCTCCAGCTACGCTGCTCATCCCAAACTGGGATCAGAACACCACTGCAGGCAAAATGGCACTGGGACATCTGAAGAATACGCTTCCTCAGAACTTGGGTCAGCTCAGCTAGAAAGAGAACAAGCCCAAAATGCTCCCCAGGAGCCATTTAAGCAAATTAAGTGGTATGGACAACTCAATTCTCACTAGAAAAATGGACTTGAGCACCTAAAAATGCTACCTGCTGAGTAGATCCCAAAGCTTTTCTGCTCTGCCTGACCCAGCTCTTGGAACACCGTGGAGTTTACACTCCTTGAGATTATCCAAAGCAAACCACCCAATTTTCCAGGCACTTCAGGAGCCACCCGAGACACCAACGTGTCCTGCAGATGCTTTCATTAAAACCAGCTCCAAATGGGTCCCATCCCAAGCTCTTACTGGTTTGGGCCATTTCACAGGAAGGTTTAAGAGAAATATTCTCCTGGAGAATGGGTGCGATGGGTTCAGAGCCTTCCAACAGCACAGGTCTGAAACTCCCATCTCCCTTTTCATTCCCAAGAGCCCCAACAACATAAACGTGGCTACTTCTGCTTCCAAACTACACAGCATTGAGTTGGAAATGGATCAACACACACTAAACTACTCCTGGTTAAGGAAATAACACATTTCAGCAAAGAAATTTCCTGGAGAAATAGCTCTTCCTTCTTCTACAGTCTTAAAAATAGAGTTAGGAAATGATCCATTTTTACTGGCTTCATGTTCTAGGCTTGTCTAGGGAGAAAAAAAAAAAGTCCTGTTTATTTTATAGGAGACCAAATATCTAGGTTTTAACCCTTGTCAATATTACACTATCCCCTGGAAGAAGAGTTTTGAGAACCTTCACTCCTTCCCTTCCTCCCTGCTCCTTTGTGCCATGAGACATGAATGATGATGTTGGGTAAACCTATAGAATCTGGACATCCAACTAAGCAACAACCCCAGGAAGACACTAGGGAAGATGATGTATATGTCAGTTAGAATCAGGTTTATTTAGTCCAGAAGAAGTCCAAGTAAGGATGAGAGGTCTGAGCAAGAGGTTCAATAGATTTTTAGCGTGTTAAGGTTGTAATTAAAGAACCAGTGATCTCTGTTGTTCTTGGTCATAAAAGGAAGGATTAGATTGGACTCCTTAATATTAGAGAAGATGGGGGTTGGACATCAGAAAACTCTGTGGGCTGAACCAAAACCAGGCTGGTGACTGTTGAACTGTTGCTTTGAGTGCTGTAATACCTGGAGCACCATAGAGAAGGGCAGGGACAGCTTCTCCAGCTTTTGGTGCCCATCATTTGGATTTGTTCTGGTTGGGAGAGACCTTTCAGATCACTGAGTTCAACCATTAACCCAGCACTGCCAGGGCACCACTAACCCATAGCCCTCAGCACCACAGCTCCATGGCTTGGAAACCCCTCCAGGGATGGGGCAACCATCAAAATGCCTCCCTTTAACTTTTTATTTTTCATCTATTCTTTATTTTCCCCAGAGTTTATTCACAGCAGCAAAGGAAAGAAGACATGTCCCTAAATGAAAACTACCTCTGAAAGACTGAACTTGAAGCTGACATCACCAGGAACTCAATGCAGATAGGTCCTTCTTGGCTTAAAAGGCTGCCACTGGGAGATGGACTAAGGGAGGAGAAGAGACATTTAAAAAGAAAAGAGAGCCAAGAGCAGAAAGGTTTTCAGCAAGTCTGAGACAAGTAACAGGGCTTGGGAAGGTGAGAATCACAAAGGCTTTTTTCCTCATGAACACTTCTGGATCAGTTCTTATCTGTTCTGTTACAGCAGCCCTAGGAACATGACAATTTGAAAGGTACTTTTACATCAGGAAGAAAACCCCCAAAAGTTCAGTTCATACCCCAAAAGAACTTCAGTCAAGCATTTAACAGGCACAAAAATGGAACACAGCAAGTTCCACCTGAGCAGGAGGAGAAACCTCCTTGGTGTGAGGGTGTCAGAGGCTGTCCCAGGCTGCCCAGAGAGGTTGT
>JANHGN010149400.1:0-14735 GCA_024605025.1 Megaceryle maxima | reverse complement strand
GTGGTGCTGAGGGCCAGGGGTCAGTGGTGCCCTGGCAGCGCTGGGGCAACGCTTGGACTCCAGGAGCTCCAAGGTCTGTTCCAGCCAGAACACTTTTGAGGGCACACATTATCACGGGGCCGGTGTGGGGCAGAAAGGTCTGCAAGGGCACAGATGTGTGAGGACACAGGGACACAGGAGGGTGGCTCTGGCACCATCAACCTGCTGGGTCCCCTGTGCAGGAGCTGCTTGGCTGCCCGGGACCCCTATTGCGTCTGGCTGCCCCGCAGGGGCTGTGTCCCCTTCTCCGAGGACCTTCCGTGAGTGTCCCCTGCGATGGCCTTTCCTGGGGGCTCCCCCTGCCCAGATCTCTTGAGTCCCTTCCTTATGGGGCAGGGACACTGGGGACAGTGGGTGATGTGTCCCCCTTGTGCCCCAGGAGTGGCTTTGAGCAGGACGTGGAAGGATCTGCTGGGAGCACTGGGACCTGCCAAGGTGAGGGGGGGCACTTGGGGACACTCTGGGGCGTTGGGGACATGGGATTACTCAGGGACATAGAGGGTCACCATGGAAACTTCTGGGGATGTGAGGTCAGAGGGGCATGTGGGTGGCACCAGGGTGACACTGGGGGCCGGGACACTGGAGGATGTGGAGGACACTGGGAGGGATGGGGACACAGGTGGCCTCAGGGGACCTGGCGCAACCCATCTCTGCTCTCACAGATGCAGCAGCAGCAGGGGACGGTGACAGTGACAGGGACTTGGCCCATGGTCAGTGACACCCCGTCTGTCCCCCCCTGAGGAGCGGGGAGGGACCCCTGGGGTGGGAGAGGGATCAGAGGGGGACCCCAAGGACCAGGGAGGGATCCCGGGGTGGGGGAGAGGGATCTCAGAGGCCAGGAGGGACCCTGGGGATATGGGAGAGGCACCCAAAAGACCAGAGGGGGACCCCAGCAGTGGGAGGGGGACCCCAAATGTGGGAGAGGGACCGTGTGAACCAGAAGGGACCCTGGGGACAGGAGGGACCCAAGAGATAGGAGAGAGGGACCCCCAAGGCCAGGGAGGGACCTTGGGACAGGGAGGGCACCCAGGCACCAGGAAGGGACCCCGGGGACAGGAGGACCCCAAGGACCAGGAGGGACCCCAGGGATGGGAGATGGACCCGAGGGGTAGCGGAGGGACCCCAGGGGTGGCAGAGGGACCTCGTGGTGGAAAAGGACCCTGCGCATCAGAAAGGGACGCCAGGGACAGGAGAAGGACCCAGCGTGGGGGAACCCCGGGGTGGGCGAGGGACCCCGGGGGTGGGGGGCTCTGCACGTGGCGGGCTGACGGGAGCTCCCCCAGGGGTGCGTCAGCCCGGGCCAGGGGCCACGGCGACGGTGCCGGTGCCGGTGCTGGTGGGCTGCGTGCTGGGCGCCTTCGCCCTGGGTGTCCTGGCCACCGGGCTACTGGCCGCCTGCTGCCGCCGCCCCGCTGCATCCAAAGGACCCCCGGAGCCCCCCGCCAACCCCCGGCCCCCGGTCCAGCAGCCGGTTCCCCGCCTCTACCCGCTGCTGCCGCCCCAGGGAGGGGCCGGGGGCCTGCGGGACCCCCCCGAACTGCCCACCCCCGAGGCCACCCCGCAGCCCCCCACCAAGCCGCCCCGGGAGCGGGTGACGGAGCCTCGCCGCGGCCAGGCCGCCCACCTGGGCACCCCGGGGTGCCCGGAGCCCCCTGGCCCGGGCCCCCCCCAACCCAAAGCCACCCTGGAGGAGCTGCTGCAGCGGCTGCACGGGTCGGGGGGCTCGGGGTGGCCGGTGACCCCCCCGGGCACCGGCTCCTTCGCCAACCGGGTGCAGCCGGGGGCCCCCTTCTCCGGCCTCCCCCCGGCCCCCCGAGACGGGGCTCCCCGGCGCCTGGACGTGCCCCCCGACAGCCCCCCCCCGCCACGCCGGCCCCTGGCACAGAGACACTCGCTGGGGGGGACGCCCGCGAGACCCCCCGGCCTGGCGCGGGGACTCACCCGCATGCACTCGCTGGGGACCCCGGGGGGGCCACCCTGGGGACCCCGGCCCCCCACCCTGGAACGCTCCCTCTCCATGAAGCCCCCGGTGCTGCCCAAGCCCCCGCTGGTGCCAGCAGCCCCTGGGTGGTCCTGAGCGGCTCCCCCTGATGGAGACACTGGGACAGACTGGTCCCCAGCACCCAAGGGACACCCCTGCCTGGGGGAGGGGGGGAGCCCTGAGCCATCCCCTGCCCTGGATGACAGGGCCCTGAGCCATAAGGGTCCCCCTGTCCCCAGACTGGCCAATACTGGGGTTACGAGGGTCTCGCGTGTCCCCAGTCTGGTCCCCACCAGGGTGACGAGGGTCCTTGCAGCCTCAGGCTGGCCCATGCTGGGTGATGAGGGTCCTCATGTCCCCCTGGAGTGATAAGGCCCATGTCCCCAGGCTGACCCCCACCAGGGTGACGAGTCCCCATGTCCCCAGACTGGCACATACTGGGGTGATGAGGGTCTCTGTATGGGAGTGACAAGGGTCCCTTGTGTCCCCAGACTGGCCCCCACTGGGGTGACAAGGGTCTCCATGTCCTCAGGCTGGTTGATGCTGGGGTGATGAGAGTCCCACTGTCCCTAGACTGGGGTGACAGGGTTCCCTGTGTCCATGCCCTGGGTGACAAGATCCCCCCCACCCCCTCAGTCCAGGGTGACCCAACTCCCAGCGCTTTCTTTTTTTAATCCTTTCTAATTTATTCACCATTTTGGGGCCGTTGGAGCCACTGCTGCCACCCCCTTGGGGACACCAGGAGGTGGAGGGGACACCTCAGAGCTCGCTTCGTCCTACCGTGTAGGACCAGGGCTCGGCCGCTAAATCCAGGGTGGTCCCCACACCGGTGCCCACCCGGCTCTGTCTGGGGCGAGATGCAGGGTGGGACAAGGAGGGGTGGGACAAGGTGCCACCTGCCCCCTTGGGGACAGGCTGGAGCCTCCCCCAGGTCGTGGTATTTTATTAAGAAATATAATTCACACACAAAAAAATAATTAACGCAGCGCTGTTGAAATTTCCGCCGGTTCCAAACCCTCCAGAAAAGGGGTGGGGGGGGGTCCCCCAGTCCTCACCCCCTTGTCACAACATCACCAGGGTGACAATTCCTCCTGTGACCAACCCCCCTGCCCCGTGCCGCGCCTGGCACAGGGGAAAGCAAGCACAGAAAGGACAGATTAAAGGAAATAAGCAGATTGGGCCCAGAGGAGGCCCCAGGGGGGGGGCGTGGGGGGAAGAAGTGGGGTACGGAGAGGGAAGGGGGGAGCCTGGCTTTTGTTATTCCTGCTGGTGGTGGCTGGAAAGAGAAGGTTGAGTTGGTGTTTCCGTGACCTCACCCCTGGATTCACAACACCCGGTGCAGGACAAGGGGAATGTTTAGAGCTGGAGAAGAGGGGGGGGGGGACACCCCCTGTGTCTCATGAAGCCCAAAGGGCCTGAGTAGAAGCGTCCCCTGGAGAGCAGCGCGTGCCCGGGAAGCGCGCCCGCTGCGCTGCCGAGCTCGCGGCTGGAGCTGGAGGAGCGAGCGAAGGGCTCTGGGCAGCCCTTCAACCTCTACAGGCGACGGCGGGGGCGAGAAAAGCCCTGACACGGCAAAGCATGGCACGGATTCCTGGGGGAGGGTATTTGCCTGACCAAAAAACTGCTGGTCGGGGCTTAAAAAGCTTCAAATCCTTCCCCAGAAGGAGGAGCGGGGTTGAAATTCTTTCTAAATGCCAATCAGGGACCAAATTCTCCTCATTTTTCCTTCAGAGCCCGTAGGAAGACACTTGTAAAATGAAAATTAACGTGTTTTTCCCTGCACCCAAGCGAGGCAGAGCGGTCCAAACTCTGCCAGAGCTGCTACTTCCAGCTCTACAAACCAAATCCAGCGTGAGCACTGCAGATTATTTTCCTCTCCCCCCCCTCCTTTTCCGAAGGGGAAGTTCATTTCCCGGCTGAAGGGACTTTTTGGCAAACCCACCTTTATTTGTTTTGGGGTTTTTTTTTTTTCCAGGGGAAATAAGGAAGAGTGAAAGGCAGGAGGCGGCGTTTCCATGCGCTGAGCGGGGTGGGCTCGTTAGATTTAAATAATCAGCATTTATTTGAGGGTAAAAGGCAAGGGTTGCTGGGGGGGTGGAGAGGGGAAGACTCCACCTGGTTTTATTTTAACGCCGCCTCCAAGCCTTTGACGTCGGTTTTTAGTTTGAACAGAGCCAAATGGTGAAGTTTTGGGGGGGTGTAAGAAAAGAATGAGGTTGGAGAGGGAAGGCTGAAGTGATCAAGAGCCAGGAATTGAGTCTCTCCCAACATTTGGTCATAAAAAATAATTATTAAAGCCTTTTGAAAAAACATCTTTAGGAAAAAATGATGGAAAAAACAACCATAATGACAAAAAAAAAAAGTCTTATTTATAAATATAGCTCCACTGGTTATAAATAAATGCACTTAAATCCTTGAACCTCAGGAAGCTTTACGGTAAAAGTCACACGAACCTTCCCCTCCGGCTGAACCCAGCCCGTGGAACGTGGCCTGTTGAGTGGATTTCAGCAGCTCCCGTCGTCCTTTCAGGCCCAACCACCAGGAATTGGGTGATTTGAGGATGAAAAGCAGCTTCTTCTCAAGGGGAGATTCCTCCAGAGCTGTTCAGACCTCCACAAACTCTTAGTCCACGTCCAAACAGTGGCGGATCTAACGGCAAAGAAACGTTGATGGTCCCGGAACCGCGAGACAACCAACTGCGTTATTGGGACGTGCTTGGAAATAAGAGGGAAAATTGCAATGCCAGAACCAGGAAATCCAATTATTACCTTGAATCCTGTTCCAAAAAAACCCTCCATAAACCTCAAATCAACAAACTACAGGACCAAGGAGCTATGGATTGTTACCCAGGAGCAGGCCAGCTGCAGCCGTTCCTCCCTCGCCTGTAAAACACCTTTCTGTGACCGATGGCACAGATCCTCTGATGGTATTTTTCCTGAAGTTTATTTGTTTCCAGGTTTTTTTTCTGAATTTCCCCTGATATCTTTTGTTTCTGAGCTCTGGGTGATTTCTTGGGGTGTTTCCTTCCCATCAGCTCCCTGCGGTCTGGAACCCGCTGCACTGAGCGGATCCCTGCGCTCACTAAACGGGTCTGAGTGTCAAACTAAAAAATAGGGATGGTTTAGTGTCAGGATCAGCTGCTTGTTAAAAAAGGGGCTTTAGGATCTTGAAAAATAAGAACTGTTCAGTATCAAAAAAGTGATGTTGGTGTCTCCTGAGAGAACTGGGCTCCGGAGCTGTCAGGCAGCAGCCGCTGTCAGTAGAGTTCCACACGTCTCGCCGCAGTTCAAAAGGAACATTTGACTCAACGGCCTAAAATCGAGGTGGAATTTCTTGGGAAGTCGAGGGGTTTGGCCAAGAACTCACCCAAACTGTTCCCAAATTATCTCCATCAACACAATTCACAGGTTTGGAAGAAAAATAAAGATACTGGATTTGCTTTCTGGCTGATAGGGGAACTCTTCTGCCGAAGGGACTCCGGTTATTGCGGCCAGTCCTGTTTTCTGTGCTGGAATTTCCCAGCAGCTCAGCACTAATACCAGTGGCTCTGGCAACCAGGGTGTTTCTTCTCCAGTGCTGGTATTGACACCCCCAAATAAGCCATCGGGTTGCTCGCCGGCTACGGGTTGGGTTGAGAAGCTTCTGATTGCTCCAGGTCAAGCTTTAACGCAGCTTTTGGCACAGTGCTGAAGGCAGAGTAATGTGGGGAGCGGTGGGAGAAGCTTCTACCCCCAGCGATGGGGTGGCTTTGACAACAGCCTGCTGCTCTCACGGGCCAGTAGCACCTTATTTAACAGTAAAAAAAAAAAAAAGAAAAAAAAAACGAAAAACAAAACAGTTCTATCTCCTTTACAAAGGCACCAAGGATTAGGAGGTTACAGTCTCCATGGCGATATCGGTCGGCTGCTCCGTTTCCAGCATGGCCAGCACGGATTCCTTGATGTCTTCGGAGGTTACCACGAGCGAGTCGACCTCGGCCACCTCCTCCAGCACCACCCCCTGGGTGCCGTTGGGCTGCAGCCTCGCCATGGCCGCCAGCTTCAGCCGATACTCCTCCGCCTCTCGCTCCTTCCTCAGGAGCTGGTTGCGATATTCCTGAGCTTTCTGGTTCGCCTCTTGGAGCTGCTGCTGGAGCACCTCCCTTTGCACTCTGTCCTAAGGGAAACACAAGGTGAGAGAGTTCACGGTGGAGGCCCAACCTGTGATGTGAAGAGGGCTGTGCGAGAACTCCAACGGCTACGAGTTACAGCGGCAAAAGGCTCTAAGGTGGGGCTAGAAACGTGCTTGGGGTGAGTTCTGTTCAAGTGTCCCAGAGACAACTGGGACAGGGGGAGGCACAAAGCGGCCAGGGCAGAGAGGTGGGCTGGGAAGTTATGGGTGATGGTACCGTAATGGGTTTCAAAGGTTGGAAGTGGGTGCAGCCAAGAAGCAAGGGAAATAAAGAGCTATCAGGGCTGAGAAGTCAAGGGGCAATCAGTTCTTCCTCCCAGAGCAATGGAAGAGTCATTCTTGCTGCTCTGGGAAGAGCTGTGACCTGGCCGACACCCAGCCCATGTGTTGGGCTTCTACAGGAAATCCTAAATCACCTTGGCAAACGACCACAACCCACCCGAAACCTGAGCTACAGCCTCAGCACAGGCACAACCGCAACAAGCAGTTTAGCTGCCTGATCCTCTGACCTACACTGGGCCAAGCATCGCTCCTCAACCGCCTGCGTGTTCTCTGCTCACGCAGGAGCACCTGCAGGAAGAGCCAGGACAGACTCCGAGCAGAGTTTATCACCAAGACACCCCTGGGCACAGCTCCCTTCTATCCCGAGATGGCTCTGGCAGAGCAGAGGAACACGCAGGAGACACCGCCAGCCGCCGAAGTTACGAGTGGGAGTATCTACCTTATCTTCCTTTGACTCATCTGTGCTTTGTTCTACTTTTTGCTTCTTGGCCTGCAGCTCTTCCTCCTCTTCTGTGTCATCCCTTGCATCAATAACAGTCTCTTCTGCCACCTGACCAGCAGGTACAGTCAAAACTGAAACAGTGACAAGTTACACAGTGTCAGACAAGCTTTCGCACAGATGTTTCCCCCCCAGACTTCTCCAAAGTCAGCACATCAATGTGGCTCTGGAGAAAAAGCAGAGACCTGCGGCTCAGCAAAGCCGGGGTCTTCCCGGAAAAGAAGAAAAGCTCCAGGCCAGGCTCCCAGATTTCTTCGTTGAGGCCTCTGCGATACCCGAGTATTGCAGCGCAACGGGGCCGACAGGAGCCAAAGGCAACGATCTGCACCTTGGGTAACTCATGAGGTAGAAAGGATCGTTCTGCTGCCTCACTGAAGCAATTCCTAACTGAGGGTGAAGAGAGCTCTTCTCCAACATTCCCCCTGTGCCGTCCTGGCCGCTAAGCTCCAATCAGCTTTAAGCGCAAGCAAGAGCCGCAAATCCTGCCGAGAACAACCATGTTTTAAATCTGCAAACGCGGTGTTTGGTTTTTTGATTGGTTTGGTTGTTTGGTTTGGTTTTGTTTTTTTTTCTTTTTGAGAGGCCAGAAGCAAGAATTTGTCCAACCAAGGAGGAGAAAGCACCACGTGAGCTGCTGACTGTGGCACCACCTCAACAGTTCTCCCTTTGTCTGCCTTTGACTAAGAGCAGGTGACAAGCCAGGAATTATTTGTAGTAATTTGGCAAATAATTCTGAATGATTAACAGCTTTAGAAAATTACTTTTCACTCTTGAAAAGAGAGTGGACGGAAGCGGTCTCACGTTGTACGCGTGCTACAGGAGAGCTGCTCGGCTGCCTAATCCTCTTTCCGTGCACCACCATTAATCCCACTAATCGAGTGTCCCCAGGACACGCGGAAAGAACCGTCAGTCAGAGGCAGATGAATTAAGGCCCTTGAGGAGACAAAACCTGACTGCAGGAGCACGCTACAAACACCGGCAGCAGTTGCCTTGTAAAATGGGTGGATAATATTGCCCCAGGCAAAACAACTCGAGTTGTGGCATTTCGGAGGTGATATTAACGTTGTTTGACGATGATGGCTCACATGATGGCTGGAGGTAACAGGTTGCAGCTTCACCGGCTGACTGATTTACTCCCAGATCAGGCTTGGCACAAGACAAAGGGATTGCCTTTGCCCAGCTGCCAAACAGACAACGTCTCACGCAGCGTTTCAGCCAAAAGCGTTTTGTTTTAGCGCAAAGACCAAAATACGGAAGCGTGGCAGCGCCTGTTAAGCTACAACCGAGCCGCTGGCGAGCTCTGCTGCTGGCCTGAGTCACGTGGACACGTCAACCGCGGCGTCAGGCCTGGATCTGTTCCACCGTGGCGCCGACGAGCCCGATGGCACCAGGTGCTGGCCTCGCGAGGCTCACCGGGCTTCACCGGCGGCGGCTCTCGCTCTCTTTTTGGCGTCAATGCTCAAGCACTGGGCTCCTCCTTACCTTGCTGCCCATCCTGCAGGGTGAGGATGAAGGGCTGGGTGAGGCCACCGCTGGGGAGGGCTGTCTGCAGGCTGCCGTCGGTGACAATGGCGATGACGCGCTGCCCACCGCTGCCAACCACTTGTTGTATGGCCGTATCCATGGAATTTGTTTCCACTATTTCCTCTGTCTTACCTTGAGAAATAAAGTAAGTGCCAAAAAATAAATAACAAAATCCCAGAAGTCAGTGTTTCCTCTGCTCTTCCTTGAATAGAAACTGGAGTGGAAAAGCTCAAGGAGGCAGCTGGAGGTTTCTGCTTACGGAAAACAACCTGGAAATACAGCGAGGTTTAGGAGGGGAAAGAAAATAAAATCCACTACACCTCTGCAGAACAAGTCGCCTGGAGTACACCCGGCATTTTGTGTGTCAATTAGTAAGTACTTAGCACACAAGCGTATTAACTAACATGCTTAATGTAATTAAGCAAGCTCAGCAACTGGCCCCTGTGGCCAAGGTGGCCAACGGGCTCGTGGGAGCATTCAGCAGTGTGGTAAGCAGGGCAGGGAGGGGCTCCTGCCCCTCTGCTCTGCCCCAGGGAGGCCACCTCTGGAGTCCTGGGGCCAGTGCTGGGCTCCCCAGTTCAGGAGAGACCAGGAGCCACTGGAGGGAGTCCAGCGGAGGCTCCAGAGCTGCTGAGGGGCAGGAGCAGCTCTGGGGCCAGGCCAGGCTGAGAGCCCTGGGGCTGTTCAGCTGCAGAAGAGCTGAAGGGGAGCTGAGAGGGGAGCTGAGCAATGCTGAGCAAGAGCTAAAGGGCCCCTTTAGGGGGGCGAGAGGAGGGGGTCAGACTCTGGTCCCTGGTGCCCAGGGCCAGGACAAGGGGCACCGGGCACCAACTGGAAGCCAGGAGGAGCAAGTTCTTTGGTGGGAGGGGGTGGGAGCCTGGCCCGGGCTGCCCAGAGAGGTTGTGGAGTCTCCTGCTCTGGAGAGATTCCCAACCTGCCTGGACCCTGCACTGCTGGGCCCCCTGCTCTGGGTGCCCCTGCTGGGTGGAGCAGGGGGGTGGCACCAGCTGACCCCCAGAGGAACCTTCCAACTGCACCACACTGAGATTCTGTGTCAACCTGGCAGTACCTCCAGCTTATCAACAACCACCTTTCCTACTTCAGCTCCCTGTTTGTATCTGGTATTTCTTCAGTATTAGAGGGAGAAGGAGGAAGAGCCGGACTCCGCCTCAGTTCCTTACCCTCTAAAGGTTGAAAAGAGATGTGGGCTCAGCTCACCTGGCCCTGCTTAAACTCCCAGGGCAGTCTCCCTGTTGAGAAGCAGAACCTCCCCGCAACGCTGCCTTGTTTGTGAGCACAGAGCCACGGAGCCCAGGTTGCCAAGGAACGAGTATTTTTCTCTTCCAGTTGCCAACCCTAGCAGCTGAGCAGCTGACTGCCTGTTTACAACCACTTTTAGAAGGCAGAGGATTCTGAAAAACAACTTCTCACCCCTGGAAAAGCAGGGGATGGAGACCAGACAGACTGTCCGTGAGTCTCATTCTCAGATAAATCCCATGCAGGGTCCCACCAGCTCCCTGGGACTCTCGCAGGAAATATTTCAGGCATTTTCCACTGGCTCCTGCTTTTCTCTCCTCTCGCTGCTGTCTGACCTTCCACCTCTGAGTTTGCTGGGAAGCCAAAAGGCAGGTCCCAGTCTCAAAGACACGAGCAGTTTCAAATCGGGCAGCGGAAGAAAACCAAGCTGCTGTAGAAAGACCATTTGAATTCCTCCCTTCCACTCTGCCCCCGAGACAGAGGCACGTTGGGGTGAGAGACTTTACACCTCGGCTGACACAAAGCAGTGAAATGTCCATATCAAGCCACTTCCCATTTAATCCACCCCCCTGGGAGTGAATCCCCCTTCAGATAAAGTCATTCCAGTCTGATGAAGTCCAACAAACAGGAAACAGCATCCATAAAATACCCACATTTAGAGGCTTTTTAAAAGCACCCAAACAATCTCCCCTTTGTAAAGCGAATTCCAGTAATGCCACAAGAGAAGCCATTGTGCCCAGAGAGGGCAGAAAACACCCAGTAAAGCAGAAGAGGCCTAAAAAGTGTTGCTAATGAGTAAAGTTTTAAAGAGGGGATTATTTTTAATGGCAGAAGAGAAGCCAAGAAGCACACATTCAGTCCTTTGGGTCCTTTCCTCTTGAGCAGCTGTCACAGACGTCACCCACTGACAAACACGGAACCTCGTGGGACACGCTGCTGCTCTGGGCAGCGCTTGGGTTGCAAAGAGGAGAAGAAAAAAGTAGTTGAGCAAGTCGTGCAAGAGGCAACTTACCTTCTTATAGGTAGTTTCTCCCGTGGAGTCCACTCCTCTGTGGCCTTTCTTGATTGTTTGAGAGCCTGGCTGCCCAGAACCACCCGGCATCTAGGGTTGGAGGGAAAAATGGTAAGAAGCAAAGATGTAAAACCCAACATCATAAGGCCACTGGCTGCCCAGGACCATAATTTTGTTCTCAGAGGTGGAGCCCGAGCAGTGCGCAGAGGAAACACTTTAGGAAGTTGGCAAATTCTCCTCTGATTCACAGCACAAGAGCTCACTTGACTCATCTCCTTCTAACACACAGGGTTGTTAGATGGTGCTTCTCAGTCGAAAGGGGTTGAAGAGCAGGAGAGGAGCGCGGTGGTTTTGGTGGCACCAGAATTGTTTGGCTCCAGGACGAGTTGGGTTTTTACACCGAGATTCTCTCGGTGAGGAGAAAAGTTCTGATTTCCCAAATGAATAACTGCAGCTGACTGAAGGAACTGACAAGAAAAAAAAAACTACGTGGCCCTGTACTCAGCACTGGTGAGACTACACCTGGAGTACTGTGTAGAGCTTTGGGCACCGTGGTCTAGGACAGACACAGAGAGGGTACAGAGAGGAGCAACAAGACTGGTTAGGGGATTGGAGAACACGTCCTGTGAGGACAGGCTGAGGGAATTGGGTTTGTTTCATCTGAAGGAGGCTGAGAGGCCACCTTATCGCTCTCTACAACTGACAGGAGGTTGTAGAGATGCAGGTGCTGGCCTCTTGTCCCTTGGAACTAATGACAGGACAAGAGGAAATGGCCACAAGCTGCACCAGGGGAAATTCAGATTAGACAGGAGGAGAGATTTCTGTAGTGAAAGAGCAGTCAACCATCAGACCGGACTGCCCGGGGAGCTGGGGGAGTCGTCATCCCTGTGCCACTTCAGAGCACGGCCCAAGGAAGTGTTGGGCAGAAGGTCGGACTCGATCCTAGAGGTCTTTTCCAACCTTGGTAATGATTCTGTGACTGTACTTCGGGCTGCCCAGTTTACCCTGAACTTGAATGAGATGAGGAAAACAGCAGATAAATCTGGAACGAGACATTCTCCCAGCCAAGGAACAAACCAGCTGGTGGCACAGAAACTTACCTCAGGGGTGAGCGATTTCTTGAAAGTAGATGATCCTGTCAAAAGAAGAAAGCCATGCTCAGGAAGGGTTAATCATTAGCACACAGCACAAAAAACCCCACGCCTGACACAGTGCCTGCGTTCACCAAACATTTGAAGGCATCTGAAGCAGCACTGACTCACAGCTCATTTCTTCCCCAGCTTCTCCTCTTCAGGCAGAGAGGATTTTTGTCAAGCCACGAGGAAATTCTGTTCTGCTTATTAAGAGAAAAATCAGCGATTCTCACCAGGAGAGCTCAGGTTTGTGGGGGTGCTGTGGGCGAGGGGCTGTCCTGCCCTGCTCAGCGGGCTCCCAGCACCCCTCTGCCTGCGCATCACCACCTTCTGAGGTGGCAGCAGCAGCATCCCCACCTGTGGCGTTAGATTTTGGGGGATTATTGCCATCGATTCATCAGAACTGTGAGGGCCAAGCGCTCTGTGGTGTTTCAGTGGATGCGTTGACCACGCTTGAGCTTAAAATTATTTCCAGAACCTTCGATTAAAAGACCCAGAACATCAACCCTTCCGCTCGAAGCCAAGCCCTGGAATCCTCATAACCACCACGGTGGTAAATCCCTCTGAGGTGAGGTACTAACTTGTATCTTTTTTGGCCTGAATTCCCATCTTGGGGTTATTTTAGATGCAGTAAGGGAAAAAAAAAAACCAAAACCAAAGCAAAAACCCACCAAAGAAAAAAAGCAATTAGATGACGCTGCGGCTCAGCGATGTCTGCACCGCAAAGCCACCGGCCACATCCAGCCTGGAGCCAGCGAGGCCAAGAGCTCCCAGGACAGGGGCACAGATGATTTGATGCGCTCTCAGATGATGGGAAATGCAGACGAGCTCCTTCCTTTTGTTTTCCTTTCCGCTTCAGACGCAGCAGCTCATTCACTTAACGTGGGAGCCTTATAAAATCCCCCCCCTCCCAGCCAGGAGCAACACCCCCACGGAGCACGGAGCACACGCAGGGCTCCTTCCCCCACCACCCAGGAATGGTTTTACCGGATTAAACGCTACAAGACACAATCCCCACGGCAGCTCTGGGTCCGCCCTCCGCTCGCTCAGCGGAGCGGCCCCTCCTGGGTCGAGAACTCACGGCAGGATTTCATCGAGCGCTACAGCTCCACAAAAGCTGTGTTTCAGCAGAAGGAACAGAGGCACTTAACAGTAAAATCCAGCAGCTTTTTGATCCCCTTATCGAGTGATCAAAGTTCTCATTTTGATACATATTAAACAAAACAAGAAAGAGGAAAAAAAAAAATATATAACCCTGACGAATGCTTCTGGCTAAACAAAGCGAGCGCAGAACGAGAGGCTCCAGCCGCCTTCCGCCCCCTCCCAGCTCCCTTGAGAGACAAGAAAGTTTGTCCCAACAAGCTCTCATTTTTATGTTTGAAGTTTCTCGCAGCCTGTCCCACTCCCCTTCCTCCTCTTCCTCCTCCCCACATGCTCAGCACTCTGGAGCTGGCTGCTCCACTTTACCTCTTATGGAATCACAGAATCATTTAGGTTGGGAGAGAACTTGAAGTCCATTAAGGCAGCACTGCAGGGCACCACTAAAGCACGTCCCTCAGCACCACACCTGCCACAGACTCAGAGAAGGATTTAGGTTGCACCTTAGTGACCTTTAAGGCCACAGAGTCCAACCATTAACCTCACAGTGCCAGGTCCACCGCTAAGCCACCTCCCTTGATGCCACCTCTACAACAGAATCAAGTCATTCAGGTTGGAAAAGACCTTTCAGAGAAGATCCTCTCGTGTGCCTTCCCTTTCCCCCTCGCCCAGGTTTGGGACCATCTCCAGCTAAGAGGAATCTTTTATAACTGGTTCCATTGAAACCAATAAAGCTCCAACTCCATCACCCTGTCACGAGGCTTTGGAACTCGCCAAGATCCGTCAAGACACCGGGATGAAGGAAATATCCCAAACATCACAATACAGCACCAGCTCAATAGCAATTAAGCCAGCACCTGTAATTCTGTAAATTAAAACCTCTAAAAGCCCCATAATTTCAGCAATCGAAGCAGCACCATCAGCCCCACCACCCTGAGGACTCGCTGTGTCCCCTCCCGGTGGGGCCGGTTTCCAAGAAGGATGAGTCAAGGTGGGGAAGCTGCCGTCGGAGCATCGCCGCCGTCGGAGCATCGCTGCGGTGACAGCACCGCTCCGGTCCCCGCCGTGAGAAGCTCCCCTTCCTGCTGGTTTCCAAACGAGTTTGCTGCTGATTGTGAAATAGGTAATTCCCGTTTGACCGGCACAAAACCCCCCTCTCACGCCCGAGCACAAGGGGGAAAGCAGCTGGGGGGGAGGGGTCGGGTCTGCTCGGCTCCCCCTGAAGCTACGGACGGGTCTGCGGCGCGTGCTCCTGCTAAAACAACCTCTCACCAAGCGTTTGAGGACAAAAAAGTCTGAGGTTTCCACGTGAAAACACCTCAGTTATCTGGTTATCTCCACCCCTCTTTACTGCAGCTCTGCGCCGTCCCACGCAGGGGTTGCCTGCAGAAGGGAAGGTGTCACGTTCCATGGCATAAATGGAACAAAATGAAATCGTTAAAAAAACCCAAAAAAGCTAAAAAGCTGCTGGTTCTGGATCGGGTCAAACACCTGTAAAATGGAGCAAGGCATCAGGCAGGACTCTGAACGGAAAAAGGGAAACGGCTCAGGGTTAGAAAGTCCTGTCCAAAAATGAATGCAGCATTCTTCCCATCCTTCCCTTTCCTCCCTTCCTTCCCCTCCCTCTCCTCCCTCCCTCCCTTCCCTTTCCTCTCCTCCCTCCCCTTTCCTCGCCTCTCCTCTCCTCCCTCCCCTTTCCTCGCCTCTCCTCTCCTCCCTCCCCTTCCCTCGCCTCCCCTC
>JANHGN010149399.1:0-14859 GCA_024605025.1 Megaceryle maxima | reverse complement strand
GTGACTGAGGGAGCTGGGGTTGTTGAGCCTGGAGAAAAGTTGGCTCAGGGGAGACCTTCTTGCTCTCAACAACTCCCTGAAAGGAGGTTGGAGCCAGGTGGGGGTTGGTCTCTTCTCCCAAGGAACAAGCGACAGGACAAGAGGAAACGGCCTGAAGTTGCACCAGGGGAGGTTTAGGTTTTCCTTCCCAAGGGAAAGGAAGTGGAAAAAAGGGAAAGGGAAAGGAAAAGGGAAAGGGGAAAAAAGGGAAAGGGAATGGAAAGAGGAAGAGGAGGGGGAAGGGAAAAGGAGAGTGAAAGGGGAAAATGGGTGAAAGTGAAGGGGGAGGGGAGGAAGGAAAGAGAAGGAAGGGTGATCGAAGGAGAAGGGGAAAGGAGAGTGAAAGGAGAAAAGGAAGAATGGGGAAGGAAGGGCACAAGGGGAAGGGGAAAGTGAGAAGGGAAAGGGGAATGAAAGGGGAAGGGGAAAAAGAGAGGAGGTAGGGGAAAGGAAAAAGGGGGAAAGTAAAGGCGGAAAGGAAAGAGGAAGTGGGAAGGAGAAAGGGAAGAGGAAACAAGGGGAAGGGGAATGGGAAGAGGAGAGGGAAGTTGTCTGAGTCATCCACCTTCCCCAGGCTGGTTTCCCACAACTGCAGGCTGGTCCCAGCAGCATCCCCACCAGCCCACAGCTCCCCTTGCATAACAGAGGCAGCAGAAGGCAGCTGGTGACAGACCCTGGGGCCGAATCCAGTGCTTGTCACTGAAGCTGTCCTCCAGCCTCTCCCAGCATCCCCTGCTTGGTTGCATCTGTCAGCCCGGCTGCAGGGAGGGGACAGGGACCGCTGGCTTCATCACACTGAGACTTCACATGTGTGCCCTTGCCTAGCACTGACCAGTGGAGACAAGGTGCTCACAGCCAGCAGTAGGCTGGGGAGAACCTCTGCCCCTTCCTTCACAATCACATTTTTCATCGCCCAGCAAATACTTCCCACCTCCTGTTGTCTGATGTGTCCCCAAGACCAAAGTCAGGAGCAAATCCCCTTGGTAGCCATTCCCTCATTAGCAGCATCTGTCCCTGGGCTGTGTCAGGATGGAGGGAGTGTGTGTGTGTAACACCTGTCATACAGACAGTGGAAGACAGGAATTTAAACAGGGCTGAAGGAACAGACCTAATCCTAGGCCATGGGAATCATTGGGAATCATCAGATTGCTCCCAGGGCTCTGCTGGGTGCCACAGTCCAGGCATCATCCCCATTCCGTGGACCCCAGCTCTATCCCACTCCCCCATTTCCCCATCCTGAAGCTGTTAGAGGTTTTGGAGATCTTTGTTGCCACCTCTGACCCCCACCCAGTCCTGGGGTGGCCTGGAGAGCAGGCTGAGACCAGAGGTTCTGAATTCCTATTGTCTCCTTGGCCATCACTCAGAGGCAGGGCTCCCTACCTGGCTTTGGGGGTGCCAGGTAATCAGGGGGGAGATTTTCCTATCCACTCAACACCACCTCACACCAGGATGGCTTGCAGATGGGGCTGGGAAAGGGCTGGGGACAGGGGACAGGGCAGGGAGCAGGGACAGGAAGAGCAGAACAGGGCTCTGTGCTCCTGAGAAGGAGTGTCCCAGTGACCTGCACCCCAACAGTGCTCAGGAAGCCAAGAGAAGGTGTCCCTGCACCCTCAGTGTCCCCTTGGCATGGTCCATGGGTTCACCCAGGATGCAGGATGGGACCGTGAGCTTCTCCCTCCCATGACCTCCTCCATGAGGTTATGAACTTTCCTTCTCTGGAAAGATTCTAAATCTGCCTAGGCACAGTCCTGCACACCCTGTTCTGGGTGACCCTGCTGGAGCAGGGGTTTGGACAAGATGATCTCCAGAGGTCCCTTCCAACCCCCACCGCGCTGGGATTCTGTGATTCTGCGACCCCATCCACACTGTGAAAAAACAAAGGATAAAAAACATGATGGGCATCTGCTGGGGAAAATTCAGGAAGGGAAAAGAAAAAAATATATCAAACCAAATATGCCCATTTCCCAGGCAGATGTGAGGTGGTGGAAATTCCCACCCACCTCCTTCATGCACAGGTTGGCTCCCACAAAAGGGAGCTGAGAGGGATTAAATGTGCTGAAGGCAGGAGTGTATTGCACAAAATCAATGCCAGGAGGAGGTGGCGGCAGCAGCGGTCACTTGTGTTGGGCAATGATCAAGCAACATGCAACATGGAGCCAGGCAGATCATCACCTTGTCAGTGAACAAGTCCCAGGGGGAGCGTGGGGTTGGTGGCACCCACGCACTTGGGGATGGGTTTGCCCACTGTCCCCTGCCCCAACTAGGCCACCCTGTCTGGGTCCCAAGTGTGCCTTTGGGATAGTCCTCCGGGGCAGGGAAGGGATAAAACTCACTGCTTGGGGTTTGGGATGTCCATAGCTGGGGAAATGTTTCCTCTGTCTTTTCCCACCCAACAGCATCCCCAGCTCTGAAGCAAGCTCAAGCAAATGTTGAACAGAGTAACCTGCTTGCTCATGCACATCATCCTCCCAAAGCCACCAGGAGCATCCCTGAGGGATGGCACAAGGCTCCGAAATCCGCGTTCCAAGAATCTCCTTTCCAATCCATCTGCCTCAAACCACAGCCCAAGAGCAGCAAGGAGAGGACTCAACCCCCCCAGGATGGTGAAGACATGTCCCCTGGGTGACAGCCCCACTCACTGCCATACTCTGGGGCTTTTTGGGGTGGGGAAAAGCAGGGCTGGGGTTTCCAGGGGTGGTGGAGGGTCTCAGTGACCCACTGAGCTGCAGAAAGGGCCTGAAGCTTCCTTGGAAAATCTCTCTGTGGGGGGTGGCTCAGCTCTGCTTCCCACTCTGTAAACAAGCTCTCATCCATTTCTTCCCATCGGGTTCAAGAAGTGAAATCCCTAAGGAAGCAAGCAAGGTCACCTGGAGCTATGGAATGTAATGGCCACAAGGGTCAGAGAAGCCTCTGATCCATTAGGATGCCCAGTGACACGTTCCTAGGTAGGTACCAACCCTTGGGGTCTGGGCATCAAGGTCAACACTCAATGTCAGGGTCAATGGAGTTTGCCAAGTCCTTCAGCAACAGGTACCAGTGCAATATGAGGGATTGTCACCGGTGGGATGGTGGGGACACACGTGGTGGTGGCGGCACATGGGGCTGGCACGCTGTCGCCCCAGCAGCGGGCTGCCAGGGCTCGGAGGTAGCCATGGCAACCTCCCGGCGGGATGCTGCGCCGATAAATAGCCAATTTGAAGTGATTGTCCTCAAAGAGCTGGTGGGGTTTTTTTTGTTTTTTAATACGTCCGTGTGAGCAAGTCCCACCATTTCATCTATTTTTTTCTTTTCTTTTTCTTTTTTTGTTATTTTTCTTCTATGCCACATTCAAGGCCTGAACACTGCTGTATGATGGAGGCTCATGACCCTTCTGTGTGTTAAAGGACACAAAGAGTGTTTATCCCTCAGCAAACATGGAATCAGGGTGAGTTTGTCCAGCAGCCACCTGCGCCCAGAGCTGCTTCTTACCTGAGCTGTGAAAGCTGGAGCAAATCAGTGTGTGCGCATCCAAGTGCACGTGTTTGGATACGCGTGTTCCGCTTGTGTGCTCCACGTGTGCGTGGGATCGCGTGTGCGTGGGTCCTGGTGCACACACGCGTGAGCATGAGGAGCCCAGCATGGGCTCCTCTGCAGCTCCAGGCCCCTCTCAGGAGACTTCCAGGGAATGGAACAAGGGGAAACAGGGATTTTCGAGTCCCAGTGATGCACATCTGCTGCAGGAAATGAAAACCACCCTTGGCTGCAGCAGCCAGATTCCACCTGAGCTTCATTCTCGATCAGTGGAGAAACACAAAATCATAGAAACATTTTGGTTGGAAGAGACCTTTCAGATCATCGAGTCCAACCGTTAACCCAGCACTGTCAGGTCACCACTAAACCCCATCCCTCAGCACCACATCTCCATGGCTTTGAAACCCCTCCAAGGGTGGGGACTCTGCCACTGCCCTGGGCAGCCTGGGACAGGTCTTGGCAGCCCTTTTGCAGAAGAAATTGATCCTCATGTCCAACCTAAACCTCCCCTGGAGCAGCTTCAGGCCATTTCCTCTTGTCCTGTTGCTTGTTCCTTGGGAGAAGAGACTGACTCTCACCTGGCTCCAACCTCCTTTCAGGGAATTGTTGAGAGTGAGAAGGTCTCCCCTGAGCTTCCTTTTCTCCAGGCTCAACAACCCCAGCTCCCTCAGCTGCTCCTCACAAAACCTGTGCTCATGCCATATCTAGACAAAGAAAAAGCCAGTGATGGGAGGGTTGGAAACTTGAGGAAGAAAGTGGGAGTTGGATTGTCCTGTGTCACCAGGAAGGTGTGATGGTGGAGACTGCGATGATCCCTGCCCTAATCCTGCTGGCCACACTATGCTGATCCAAGCCAGGATGTTGGTGGCCTTCTTGGCCACCTGGGCACACACTGGCTCATCTTCAGCTCCCTGTCAACCAACCCCTCCCAGGTCCTTTTCCACTAGCAGTTTCCAGCCACTGTGCCCCAAGCCTGGCGCATTGCGTGGGCTGTGTCTCTTCCTCTAAACCAGGTCTGGCTGAAGGATCAACCTAGGGCTCTGCTGAGTCAGTAATTATATATTTATGTGTGTCCCACATTGCTCACGTGTCCCTGGGAATCCTATCCTGCTTTCTCAATGCTGGTCCCAGCCTCAGACAGGGTCAGAGCAGAGATCTCTCCAGGCTGACAACCCAGGAGCATCACCACAGGGTGGCTGGGATGGGACAGAGATTGAAAGCTCTGTTGTTTTAAAATAACTGCAAATTGATGTCAGCTTAATGCAGAAAGACAAGCTCAGCTCCTCCTCTCAGCAGGTAAAATGCAGCTGGCAGGGCAAGGAGCTGGGGCCCCGCACCATCACCCCAGGGGGTTGCTGAAATCCCGCCATGCAGCACCGGTGCCCCTGCCCCCCAGCTTCCCCAGCAGCCCAGGCCTGGAAACATGGCTGCTCGGGTTTCCCCAGAGCATCCTTCCCCAGGTGCCAGACTCGCACATCTGGATGTAATGACACCATGAAAATCCCATTTTGGCTCCTGCCTCCACCACTTACTAGCTTTGACCATGGCTCTCTGGCTACTCTGGCCAAGCCAAGCCAAGGACAATTATCCCACCCAAACACCTCCTTCTCCATCCCCCCATGGTGCCAAGTCCTCAACTTCCATCACTGGCACCCGACACTGAGCCCCCCCCAGCGCTGCCGGCACCCCATGGGAGTCAGGAAAGGCAGATCCCGCCATCCCATGGGACACCAGCACCCTGCCCACGGGCGGCATTTCCCCAGGCACAACCCACCTCTGCACCCCTTCTCCCCAGCGCCTGCTCGACATTTATTTAGTTCTTTAAATCTTTTATTTTTCCTATTAAGCCAGGAGGGGGAGTGGGCGGTTACCGGGGAGGGAGGAGGGGAGCGCAGGGATGTATAAAAGGCTTCAAGCAGTGGGGCCCTTCCCCTGCCCCATTGCTTTATGCTCTTAAAACCCTCCAAGCAGCTCTTCTCCCCCTTCCCCACCATCTTCCTGCTGCTCTGGCTGGACTGGAAACGAGCAGAGCTGCTGGGTGGGCGGAGGGTCCTCAGTGCTGGGTCAGAGAGAGGAGCTGATGGTTGTATTTTCAGTAGATTTCCCAAAGTTGTTCCCCAGTTTGAGCCCATTTTGTGGATGGATGAACTGAGAACAGGTGGAGGTGGTGACCCTCTGTCCCTGGTCACCCCTTAGTAGTATCCCGAGCAAGTAAGCAGCTCCACGCTCTGATTAAAAAAACAAAACAAAACAAAAAAAAAACCCTAAAAACAAACCAAAAAAACCCAACAAAACAAAAACAGGGATGTGGACAAGGCAGGAGGGAAAGAAGAGGGGGGAGGGAGGAATGTGAGAGAGCTTGAAAAAAGCTGGTGACAGTTTAATGGGGCGGCTGATGAAATAATGACTGTTTTAAAGTCTGCTGGAGTGTGGCTGCGCCTCTATTAAATCTGGGACCTGATAATGTGCTGAGTTCATCACTGGGAGGGGGGGAGAGCATCCACTTGGTGGTACACAATGCTGGACATATGAGGTGCAGAGGGGGGTCACAACTGGCCCAACATGGGGGGACCCATGGCAGCTGCAGCATCATGATGGACCTCCCATTTAGGGTACTCAAGATGAGGAGGGTGAAGGTGGGGTGGTCTTATCCACCCCAAGAGGGTGCATGTGTCTGGGTGCATGAAGCCTCTCCCATTCCTGGCAGTCCCCCAGGACCTTCAGGGACACTTTGGTCACCCCTGAGCCATTTCTCAACCAGGGGTTTTTTACAAGGATCTGGGCAGGCAGCATCACAGGAATGGCAGCACCCAGGGCAGGCAGCATCCAGACCAGGCAGCACCTGGACTAAGCAACACCCTGGGCAGGCAGCATCCCAGGTATGGCAACACCCAGGGCAGACACTACCATGGCAAGGTAGCACCCAGGGCAGACAGTGGATGCCTGCAACCCTCACAGCTCAGGGGGAGGTGTTTGGGGGCTGTTTCAGGATGGGTACAGCCCAGGATACCAGGGTGACATTGCTCAGAAAAGCAAACTCTTGGTTGAAATAGCCCTGTATCAGTGTATTTTATATACTCTGCACACCATGAGGCTGAGGGATGCCCTGTGCCTTGCTTTCCCCCTCTGCAAAAGGATGAGCCCTCAGGGACTAGACCTCCACCAGCTGAGGGCCAGTGGAAATTTGGACCTGAGTCTGAGCCCCCTAAGCATGGTCCTTGGTGGCACACATGTTCTCAGCATGTGCTTCGTGCCACCTTGGCAGTGACTCGTCTGACATTTGCCTAACCCATGTATTTGGCACATAAAATCACCAACGTTCCTGCCACCACCAGACCACAGGCAAGGGCAGGGATGCTGCCAGCTCTGCTACATGCCAAGGTCTCCCCCACCCTGGGAAGAGGCTGCGGGTTCCAGCTGGTGGCTGCAGAGGGGCTCAAAATCACCCTCACATGCTAAAACACCACCAGTGTTGGGGATTTATTAAGTTGTTTGTAAATGACTCCGCAATTAATCACTTGTCTGTGCAAGGTATCACATGGCGCTCGCCTCCACATCTCTATATATAGAGGGGAGGTGTAGGTAGGCTCCATCCATCCCGCTTTTGAGAGACAGGCTCTTGGCTGGGCTTCCTCCCCTCAAAGGACTGAGCTGAGCATGCACCAGCTCGGTGCAGCTGTGGGGTTGCTGTTGCAAAGTGCCCTAGCTCCTTCACACCTTGCCTGGGCCTCGGGACATTAGATCAGGGGGTCCCCAGCATCAGTTCTGAATCCTGGTGGCTTCCTTCAGGTGGTCCATCAGAAGCTCCCTGGGGTCCAGTCTTTCCCCAAGGAACGAGGATGGAGATGAAAGGACCTCCAAATCTCATGCTCATAGGATCCAGAACACTGTGGAAATTATATGTCTTGATGTTGGCATTAGCACCAGCCCAAGCCATGGATGTGGAGCATTTTCTGTCTCACAACCCCAGAGCATGGGATGCCCTCAGAGGGACAAGGCCAACCCTGAGGAGCTACACTGGGGTCTGCTCCCCTTTCTGAGTGCAGCCTCTCCCACCATGTGCAGCCCTCAAGGGTGGCCCAGACACCGAGAATGTGCTGCAGAAACACAACAAATGGATGGCCACCACATGATGGTCAGGGTCTAAGTGCAGGTGCAAACGCCCCACGTGTGTACCAAAGACACATGTGTGTCTGCTTGTGCAAACTGGAGTGCACAAGCGTGTGCAGACACTACGGGTGTTGCAGATGAGCACGTATGCAGGGCAAGTGTGCATGGAGCATGGAGCACTCGCTGCAGGCATGGAGAGCATGGCCAACACTGCAGACATGGAGCATGTGTTGCACACTCTGAGCACACGTAACAGACATTGAGCACACGCTGCATGCACAGAGCATGTGTTGCATCCACCGAGCACACACTGCAGACACTGAGCATGCATTGCATGCACTGAACACGTGTTGCTCACGCTGAGCATGCATTGCATGCACCAAGCACACATTCTGGACACCATGCCCACGTGCAGACACCAAATGCACGTGGAAGCACTGCATGATGTGCACCAACGGACGCTGCAGACACCGAGTGCGCACACGTGGGCTCCAAATGCCCATTCAACACTGCCACTCATCCTACCTGCCCGTTCAGGCTTGATGTTGCCAACGTCAGCACCACCAGCAGGGTGACCCCAGCTCTATGACAGGATTTACACCCTCCATGCATACAGCAAAGACTCTGGGCTGCTGTACTGCTGCATCTCACCTGCCTGCACCTCCACTGCAGCAGGAACCTGCAGGGTCTCATTGCCCTTGGGGTTTTGGGTGTCCAGCGAGAGGTGAGGCCCAAAGCTGGACAATGAGTTCAGGTGTGGATGGCCACCCATGAGGTTGGTGCAGGGAAACCCAAGCACAGGCAGAAGAAACAGCCATTAATGGAAGCTTGACTGGTTTGGGGCCCAAGAAGAGTTTGCTTGGCCCTTGGAATAGGGCTGGGCAATGGTGGTGGGATGGCCTGATGAAGGAAGGTTGAGAAGAAGAAGGACAGATGGACAAGGACATAATGGAAGGGACAGATAGGCTGCTGACTGATGGATGGAGGGGTGGGTCATGGGATTAGTGGAGGGATAGAGGAAGGGATGGGTAGAGGGCAGAATGGATGAGTAGTGGAATGGGTGAAGGGATAGAGGGACAGAGGGAGAAATGGTGGTGGGATGGATGAGGAGAGGGAGGGAGAGAGGGAGTGATGAGTATCTGGACAAAACTGAACACTAATAGCATTTCATGGCACATTCCCTGGATGTGTTCAAGACCAGAGTGGATGGGGCTTTGAGCAACCTGGTCTAGTGGGAGGTGTCCCTGGCCGTGGAAGGGGGGTTGGAACCAGATGCTTTTTAAGGTCCCTTCCAACCCAAACCATTCTATGATTCTATGACCACCGGGGTTTGGTGTCAGGCACCTGCTCCCCTGCCTGCAGAGTCTGGGCACTAGCAGACCCATGGGATGACCTGGCACAACAGAAAGGGAAAGGGGTCATGGAGACAGGGGTAGAGGAGGGTCTTCCCTTCTCTCCAACCCCCAGATTCTTGCCCAAGCAACAAGGGGTTCGAGACACACATGGGCAAAGCTGAGGCTTTCAGGGGCTGATGTTGGGAGGTGGTGGGTATATGGGTCCATCTCCACCACCCCTTGCAGCACTGCAGGTGATGCCGCCAACGCTGCAAACCCACAGCCCTGTTAGCGCCTGCAGGTGATTGACAGCACTCGCCCACACATGACTCACCACCCAGCCCCCCGGGGGGGCTCAGCAGAAAGAGGAGGCGGTGGGACACCCCCACCTAGGGCCACCACCACAGGCAGCTCAGCAAGGGAGCAATGCTCCAGGCTGAGGAGCCCACTCAGCCCCCTGCATCCCCTCATCCCTCCATCCCTGCATGCCTACATACCTGCACCCTTGTGCTCGTGTCCCTACATCTCTACATCCACCCCTGGATCCATCCCTACATCCCTGCATCCCTCCTGCATCCATGCATCTCTGTATCCTTCCACCCCTCTATCCCTCCATCCTTGCATCCCTGCAGATGTGGACCAGGCAGAGACCAGGCCACCTCCTACCACCCAGGCTGAGCTCCAAGGATGTTCCCAGCAACGAAGTGGAGCTTGAACAGTTTTCATGGCAAGGACCAAGGTCATGGACACTGGCAAGGCATGTGTGGAATCAGCCACCTGCTGTGGGGCTGACCTGGGTCTTGGGGAGCAATTCCCAGGGCTGCCATTCTCTGGCCGTAGGCTTAGTGTGGGGGTGGCCATAGGTTTAGGTTGGATTTGTCCATCATTTAGGTGGATTTAGCCACAGGTTTAGCATGGAGTTTAGGGTGGGCTTGGCTGTGAATTTAAGGTGGGTTTGGCCATGGCTTTGGCTGTGGGTTTAGAGTGGGCCTGGCCATGGGTCTAACGTGTTTGGCTGTGGGTGTAGCATGGGGTAGCCATGGCCACAGCAAGCACAGGGCTCTGGGATGCATTGCCGACCAGGACCTGGCACACCACCTGCACCCTGGATTGCACCTAGCACCCTACACCGGTCCCACACAGCCCCCAGTGGGTGTCCCCAGCAATGTCCATCTTTCTGGCCCCCCACCTAGCTCTGGTGACTCACAGTGGCCATCAAACATGGATACCAAACTGCTGCCTGGCCCTCCTGCCCTACAGCACCCCTTCTGCTGCTCCCCATCTCCCCATGAATGAACAAGTCACCAGTCCTGGGCATGTTCCAAGGGCCAATCCAGTCCTTGCTGGCACCCAGCTCACCTGCCCCAGGGGCCACTGTCCATCCCAGTGTGCCATACCCATGAGCTGGCACAGTATCTGAGGCAGGGCTCAGCGATCCCAGGGCTGGGCAGAGGACCACTGGACTAGGGTGTCACCTCTGTCACCAGCTCACTTCCTGCCCCATAGTATCACCAGTGGGTGAATCTGGGTCTGTCCCACAGCACCCATGGGCTCACCAGCTCCTGCTGTTGTCCCCTCCCCAGTCACCACAGCTGGCAGAGACATGGACACCTCCAAAGTGTTTCCCCAAGACCTTTAATATTTTCAAGAGGCGATGATGGGAATCAGGGGCAGCTCCTTCTGCCCTCCAACCTGTTCCCTCCAAGTCCAATGGAGGCTGAAGCCAGGGTGGGGGTGACAGAGGCGAGATGCACCCCCTCCCCAATGTGGGGGGATACAGAGGCTCTTGATGCCCAGCCCAGCATGGAGGAGACCCCAAGGACAGGGCACCCAGGAGTAATGGGAGCACCATGATTTGGTCACATCCCACAGGTGCTCCTACCACCTGCCTTGTCATTTGAAAGGAGAGAAATTTAAAAATAGAGGGAGGAAGAGGAAAACGAAGAGCCCCCCACCACAGCCCCTGTCCCGCAGCTGTCCTGGGGTGCCTGGCTGGGTTCTGCCTCTTTGACTGGAGCTCAGAGCAGAAGCAGCAGCCGAAAGCAGACAGGATGCAGGGTTGGGGGGCTGGCACTGCCTGGTCCCCTTGGGCTGCGCAGCCATAACTCCCAAGACCTGGTGGTGAGTGGCCTCACTGCCACTTCCCCTCCTGGTTGCCTGTGGGAGGAGGCAAGAGGGCCAAGTGGAGGCTCCAGAGATGGTGGGACCCCCAGTAGGTATCAGGGTGTGGGGCTGGTGTGGCTCCCTGAGGGCTGCCCCACTTGCGGATGAACCTGCAGCACAGCAGAGAGCAAAGTGTCAGTGAAGGGGAGGGGGCTGCCACCTCTGTGTGTCCATGTTCCCAAGCCGGGGTGGCAATGGGGACAGCCTGAGGCACTGTATCCCACTTCCTGCTGCCTGCCCTGCTTGTACACTGGGGTGCAGGCAGAGGAGGGTGTCACTCACCCTGCATGTCAGGTCTCCCACTCAGACGTTTCGCAGGAGCTGGGGACAGAGAGCAGAGAGGTCCCTGTTAGTCCTCAGTGTCTTCCACATCTGGGCATCACCAGCAGTGCCACACCTGCACCAGGGGATGGGGCAGAAAACCCAGAACAAGGGCAACCGTGGTGCCCCCCTAACCCTGGCACATCCTCAGAGGGGACGCTGCAATGCCAGCCACCCCATCTCATGCTGGGAGACAGCCACGGCTCTGTTCCCTGGGAGCCCCAATGTGCTGGTCCCACCCATCCCACCCATCCCAGAGCATGCCAGCCACAGCTCCATGGTCCTTGGGGTGCACAGATCCCCTGCCAGGGATTAGGGGTCCGAGACCAGATTGGAGGTGCAGACACAGAATGGGCACTGGCACACACACACCAAGAAGCACAGCCCATGGCAAAGCCCTGAGGGAGCTTCTCTATTGCTCCCCCCTGGTTATAAACCTGAGCCTGGGTGGGTGTCCTGAGGCAAGGGTCCTCCACAGACCTGATTCTGGGGGACAGACATGAAGCAGGGAGCACCAATTCAGTGATAATACCGCTCTCTGCCCTTGAGGAACCCTTGAACTCTCGGGGCACCTCTAGATGCCCACTGGGCAATGCACAACTGATGCCAGTGGTCGGACCCCCCCAGAACAGCCACACCTTCAGGTTTATAACAGCAGCAAGGGCCCGAGGGATCAGCTCGGGCATGGTGGGACCAGAACAGCTCTGTCCCACCACTGGGCCCCGTAGCTAAGCAAGGTTCTGACACCCACAGCCAACACCAGCGTGGTGGTGGGATGCCCTGGCCAGGATGGCTCTTGCACAGACAGACAGATAGCAGGAGGGGGAGCTGATTGGTGACTAGGACAGTGTTTCAGAGAAACCACCCCTGTTATATGAAAAATCAGGAGCCCAGCAGCATCCCCACTTCTTGCATCACACAGTTTGGGACACCCCTGAACCCAGGAAACCACCCACCAGCCCCGATGCCAGCACCCAAAGGATCAGCCACCCCCCCACCCCAGCTCTCTCCAGGGTGAACAGAGACTGGTATATAAAGAATGGGAATGGGGACACATCCCTTCTAGGTTTGGAGATCCCCCAGACGTGTGATACAGGGGAGATGCAGCCCAACACAGAGGGACCCCCCCCGCGGAAGCCCTCATCTCACTCACGGTTAGAGGGTCAGTAGCAAAAGCAGCCACACTGTTCCTCATCTCACTCTCATTGCCCCGCAGCGGGATGAGGGAGATGTTACCCAACCTGGAGTCTTGATGCGACCGCGATGCCCGCACCTTGGAGGTCTCCGAGGGCCACAGGGCTCCACCATGCTGGGAACACAGGGGACAGGGTTTGAAGGAGGGCTAGAGACCAGCATTTTTTGGGCACAACAACCCACTGTAACACTCCAGGCTTGGGGATGAGTGTTGGAAACTGCCTGGTGGAAAGGGACCTGGGGGGGTTGGTCAATGCCAGCTGAAGATGAGACAACATGTGGCCAAGAAGGCCACCAGCATTCTGGCTTGGATCAGCACAGTGTGGCCAGGAGGACTAGGGCGGGGATTGTCACCCTGGACTGGTCACTGGGGAGGCCACCCCTCAAATCCTGGGTTCAGTTTTAGGACCCTCACACCAAGAAGGACATTGAGGGGCTGAAGAGTGTCCAGAAAAGGGCAATGAAGCTGGGGAAGAGTCTAGAGCACAAGTGTTGTGAGGAGCAGCTGAGGGAGCTGGGGTTGTTGATCCTGGAGAAAAGTTGGCTCAGGGGAAACCTTCTTGCTCTCAACAATTCCCCAAATGAGGTTGGTCGGTCTCTTCTCCAAAGGAACAAGCCATAGGACAAGAGGAAATGGCCTCAAATTGCACCAAAGGAGGTTTAGGTTGGACATGATAACAATTTATTCCCCACAAGGGTTGTCAAGGCCTGTCCCAGGCTGGCCAGGGTAGTGGTGAAGTCCCCATCCCTGGAGGGGTTTCAAAGCCATGGAGATGTGGTCCTGAGAAACATGGTTTAGTGGTGATCTGGCAGTGCCAGGCTAACAGTTGCACTTGATGATCTTAAAGGTGTCCTCCAACTTAAATGGTTCAATTATTCTATGAGGGCTGGAGACTGGCTTTTTAGTCCTCAGCCATCTGGACACCGCTCCTCCACCCCAGGATGCTGGTATTTAGGGGTATTTGGCTACCCCAAAGGGTTTCTGCCAACCAAGCATCCCTTGGGGCTGTCATCCCACAGGGTGACTTGCTCTTGCTGCCCAGTGTGCCCTGCCCTGTGCCCACTCCTCACCTGCACATGGAGGAAGGTGGCAAACCACTCCCGCAGATCAGCCTGGGTGTCACAGCACAGGTACCTGAGGGGACACAGGGCATCAGTGGACGGAGGAGAGAGAGGTGCAGGGGAGTGGGACATGCCTCTGCCCGTTTTGGAGACACCCAACTGCTCCAGACACTGTTGGAATCTGAGCCACTGCTGGACTTGCAGACCGCAGGGGACCAAAGGGGACAGGGGTGACAGCCACAGAACCCAGAGATATAGACACTGGAATGGACTGCCCAGGGAGGTGGTGGAGTCACCATCCCTGAAGGTGTTTTAGGAAGGATTGGATGTGGCGCTTAGTGACATGGTCTAGAGAGACCTTCTTGTGTCCTTTCAGTACTTAAAGGGGCCTGTCAGAAACATGGGGCAGACTTTTTATCAGGGCCTGCTGTGACAGGACAAGAGGTGATGTTTTTAAACAAAAAGAGGGACAATTAGACTAGAGAGAAGGAAGACATTTTTTGCACCGAGGGTTGTGAGACCCTGGCCCAGGTTGCCCAGAGAGGTGGTCGATGCCCCATCCCTGGAACTATTCCAAGTGAAGTTGGCTGGGGCTCTGAGCAACCTGCTCTAGTTGCAGATGTCCCTGCTCCCTGCAGGAGGATTGGACTGGATGACCTTGAAAGGTCCCTTCCAACCCGAACCAGTCTGTGATTCTGTATCTTGAGTGGGTCTGTGGGTGCCCAGCCAGGCCATGGCCACAGGAATTCTACCCTACATCCCACAGCAGCACACCCATCTGTTCCTGGGGGGTGAGTTTAGTGTCCCCATGTCCATCACTTCCCTTACCATTGCTGTTTCTCGTGCTTCTCATTTTCATAGAAGACTGTAAAGCCCCAGCTGAGGAGGAGAGAAGTGAACACATGAAAACCAATGGCTCTGCGCATCCTGCCCTCAGCTCTGGGTGTCAAGTACCCCAACAATCGCCCCAGCCCTGCAAATAGTCTGTCCCCACAAACCCCCCCTGGCATGTTTGTTTTGTTAGTCTAAAACTTGAAGGGTTAGTTCTTAAAAATCCTTTTTTTTTTTTTTTTTTTTTTTCCCCAGACTTGAGTTAAACAGGGGTTTAAAATAAAAACATGACAAC